>JAOXJP010174622.1:0-12596 GCA_025762735.1 Platanus orientalis
GTGAATTCTTTGCCTATGATGCTTCATGACAAGAAGGCTTATATAGGTGGAGAAATTCAATGATCTGGATAACTGATAGTGAGTAAGCCTTTGAAGGTAAAGGGGAAAAATGGTAATTTTTCCATCTGTGATGCTTTATTGGAGAAAGACTTACAGGAGGTGAAAAATTTATTGATAACATTGAATGGAGTTCTAAAATATGGACTCTCAAAGTCTTGTTGGTGCTTTTGACAGAGATTGGGATTTGTCCTGAAATGACACATTTTGGGCTCTAATAGGGTGCTTTCACTAGTACATTTACGACTAGAGTATCTGGAAAGACCTCTTTAGGAATGCGTAACCACCTAGAGTTCAGGCTTGTTCTTCCTAAGCCAAGGGTGCGTAAAGTCTTGATACCTAGATGTTGTTATGCTATCCTCAGGCTATCATATGACTTAAGACGTAATTTGGGTGCTGACACCCGGTGTCTCCAACGGGTGCTAAAATCACAAAGTAAATAGAAGTTAGTACAAAATACCTCACAAGGCTTGTGTATTGCTTGATGCACTTGAAGGTGGTTGCTTCTTTGTTGAGCTAATGTGCCAATGTATGCCACCAAGCTTCCAAGAGTGCCTCTTTGCTTCTTGGAGCTTCTTACAAGGGTTTACTTGGTAGTAAACCCTTTACCTTGCTTCCCTCTTCTTGTTCTTCCAATATAGAGTGCTAGGGAAGCACTTAAAGGCTCCTTAATCTTCAATCAATGCTCATAGGCACGAGCCTTTGGAAGTTGGGGAGGTGTAATGCCTTAGCTCTCTCTCCTCTTTTGTGTTCAATGAGATTGTGTGTGTTCTTGAGTGTTAGAGAGCTCTCTTGAGCTTCTTTCATACTTATAGGAGACAAGCACACTCATGCACCCTTGATATGGCACCTACCCCAACGGATAAAAAATTACAAACATAGATTTGTATATTTTTAAATTTCTACAATGGCAAATCGATCTGGCTATATTGAATTGATTTGCATAGATCGATCTGGCATAACCGGCTTGATCCGGTGTCTCAGTCTAAGACACCCGAGCTTCACTGGATCGATCCACTAAGTGCGGATTGACTTGACACCACCCGGATCGATCTAATTCCCCTATTTTTCTGCCAATATGCCTTAAACCTACTCCCACTCACTTGGGAACCTATGTAGGTGGCATGGGTTTGTCTATAAGGTCATGCAAAGGGTTTTTGTTCTTTTTAGCCTATGTTTTTCACATTATATACCTTTACAAACCTTTCTTGGACTTGATGAACTTCAGGTATTTAAGTCTTTGAACCATGGCAATCTTGGGAACGGATAATCCTTGGCTTCAAGTGTTTAGAGCTCGTCTTCCTTCTTGGAAACCAACCACTTGATGATTACAAACATGACTAAGATATGCAATGTGCTCATGCCATGCCTAATCTATCACTCCATGTATTTTATAAATTATGAAATTGACAATATACATTAACAATCTCCCCCTTTGACAATTCAATGACAAAACATATTGAAATACATGGATGTAGTATAATAAGAATATGCAATGAATTTATAGACTCCAAGAAAATGTAAGAGTAATACATTTAATCACATGATGTGACTTGAAGGCTTGAACTCCTGATTTTCGAACTCTTGAACTCCTCCTTACTTTGTACTAGTTCATGATCTTTGCTTAGATGCTTGGTCTAATAACCTAAAATCACATTTGATAGACAATACCTCTCTCAAGCCAATATTGTATAGTCAAATAGAAATAAACATGATCAAGTAGGCATACTCAAGAAAGCACATGAAATGCAATATGAATAATATATATATTTTGGTTCATTGCATTAGAGAAAATTTAAGTTTTAAATTTGTACTTTTAGCTTTTCTAACTTTCTCAATTAGCTCTCCCTCACATGCATACTTGATGCATTACTCTCCCCCTATATGAATGCTCATATAACATTCTCTCCTCTCCCCCTATATCATTCTCTTGCCCTTTATCTATGCCTATATCCATGAACTTTCTTGTATTTTTCTCCCCCTTTTTGTCATAAAATTGGCACAAGGAATATAATTTAAATAAGGAAAATAATAGAAAGAAATATCAAATGAGACATAAGTTAAAAAGTTTCTTTCCATTCATATATTTAAAATTCCAAAGCCTTTGGAGATTACAAAATGTGAGAGATGTGCAAAAAGTGATGAATATACAATATAAAGCACTCATCATCATCCTCATCCTTGTCACTCTGTGTTCGAAAATCAAGCGGGACACTGGGATGGTGAGGGAGTTGGGGAGCCATTGTATGCTCCAATCTCTCAACACAAAGCTCAATACTATTGAGCTTATCCGCCATCTTCTCTAGATGGCTAATGATGTGCCTAGATAGCTCCTCGAGACTGTCTAAGGTCTCTTGTATATATGTGAGCACTGAGGGCTTACCCTAGGGAGCTATTGAGGTTAGAGGAGGAGCAACGGACTTTGTCACTACGGGTGGAGGCATAGCTACGGGGGGAACCTCTATGTGTTTAGGTGGTGGAGGAACAGAGCTAGTTAGAGTGATGGAAGACCCATCCTCAGAAGGCATCTTTTACTTCTTCGAGCGGGTGCCCTATCGAAGCATTCATCGGATAGTAGACTGATCGATCTCAGTACCCTGGTTCAGGGTGATGGCCTCTTTGGGGAATGAAACCCCATAATCCTCTAAAAGGTATGTGATCATTACATTATAAAACAACAATCGTGAGGTGCTAGAGTTCCGCGCCTCAAAGATGATGACATGGCACAGAATTGTTGCAACGTCGACCACCTTCTTCGTAAGGAGGGAATAAATGACATACACCATTATGTTTGGCATGTCATTGTTGTGTATGGTTAGAAACAAGTTGTAGGTAAAGATCAAGTTCAACAACCTCACCTCGAGCAGGCACTCAGTGGCCTGAAGGTTTTCGAACCATGTCGTTCCCTCATGACCCAAGACCTAAGAAATGGCAGCCTTATCTAGTTTTTTTGGAGGAAATGGACCTTTTTGGTCAGTAGGTCTGTCTATCCAGAGCAAGGTGGACAACACCGATGGATCAATATCCATCTGAACTCCATAGACCTCTGTATGAAAGGTGAGGTCTTTGAGGCTTAAGTAGTGGATGTTTGACCAAAATACCTGTACAACATCTTCCTGGACCTCTCCCTTGATGGTCATCAAGATTCCCATCTACTAGAAACTAGCTCATACCCCATAAGTGTATCAAAAAGGGTCTTCTCGTTGACATGACGCTCAACTGCTATCGGTCTCTTTGAGAAGTAGTGCTTGTAGTTCGAGAGATGGGAGGCATCCAAAAATGCTCCAAATTTGATTGGAGGTGGTCTCTTCTGCTTTTGCATAGGGAGCTTTAAAGATGCTGGTGCTTTCCCTTTGTCATCATTTTTCTTTGGAGGAGCCATAGAGATGATTGAGCAAGAATTTTGGAATGAAAACCACAAAAGAAACACACTAGAGGAGAATGAGCAAGAGGAAAATGAAGAAGAAATGAACCTATTAACATTTTAAGCCAACTGACAGTTCATTTCCTGTTGGACTGCCGTGTCAGATTAATCTAGCTATGCCGGATGGATCCAGGCATATTGATCTGGTGGTATCCAGATTGATCCAGATGTGCTGAAACTGCCCACATCTACCTTAATTGATTTAGATTTTGCACATTTAGTTCCTCCTATTCAAGTGCTCTCTTCCTTTTATGGTTCTCCTACGGGTGTGACTTCTTCTTTGTGTGAAGAGCGACTTCCCCTCACTTTCACATCTTATGTTCACTTAATAAATGGTTTTGAAGAACTTAAACATGCAGTCCATAAGTCAAAAAGTGATTGGGCATGATTAAGTGCATTAATACAAGAGTTGTTGTACATTATCACGCCCTTGAGGGTACTTGAAGGCACTAGGGATTTCACTAGGTACTGTAGTGAACTACAAGCCTTAACCATGGCTTAAATAGATTATTTCCTGGTCACAGGAGCAAGTGACTCCTCTAGCTCTATGCTTTTGATTTGGGCACATTTATTGATTATAAATCCAACTTTGTTCCTGGACATCATGGCATAATTGTCACATTTGTCCATTTAGATCTAATGGCATTTTTTAACAAGGGATCTCCCAGTTAGAGCCTATGCACCATCCTTCTTGAATTGGTTGAGCTCCTCTTTTTATGGTATTGAGCTCATCCGATTCATTTAGAGCCTCTTATACTTTCTTGAGCTCTAACTTGATGGTAAAACAGGGATAGCTTATGATGTTTTTGAGTTTCCTTCTTGTTTTCACTCCATCCTTTGGATCACCAAGGCCATCATTATATGATAATCCTTTTGAGATCCTTCTTCTTCTATGATGAGAGTTTAACTTGATCCTTTCTCACACAACAATCCAAGAGCTTATGGTTCTTGTATTTCCTTCCATGGTTGCTTTGTGTGAGCATGATGGAAAGATTATTTTCAACTTGAGTTCTTTTGTGACTCATTGAAGGCTTCAGATTTCTCTCTTAGGAATTCCATCCACGTGAAACATGAGAAATCATCCATCAATACCATGAAGTATTTTTTACTTCTTAGACTCTCTGTTCTTATTGGACTGGGCAAGTCCACGTGGAAAAGTTTCTAGAGATCTAGATGTCCCTATTTGGTTTGTCTACTTGTAAGAGACTCTAGTTTGTTTGCCCATTTGACAACCTTTGTTCACAGGATTGTCAACTATGGTCAATCTAGGCAAACCTCTAACTATTTCTTTCTTGCTTAGCCTAGAGAGGTCTCTAAAATTGACATGACCTAATCTTTGATCTTAAGGATTAGTCTTATCCTTTTGAGACTCATGACAAGCATCCACCCTATGCTTGTTGGGTTCTATGATAGAGCACTTGTTATTTGTCTTTAACCCCTTGACAAGGAATTCATCACTTCCCTTGTCTTTAATCTCACACATGTTCTTTATAGAGTGCATGCCATACCCTTTATAAAAAATTTGGCTTACACTAATTAGATTGTATATTAGACTTCTTTGGTTTCCTTGCCAATGATCTTAGCAATGTCTCCGTCACCAAATGTAACATTTCTACATTAAGTTTCCTCAAGATTAACAAATAATGACCTATCTTGGTCATGTGTCTAAAGCACCTATTATCAAGGTACTACCTTGATATGGTCATGACTCTTAGAGTCATATGAAAGAGTAAGTATTTTGGCTTATCCCTTATAACCCATATTTTTCTTAAAATTTTTCTTTTTATTTTGTAGATGGCCTAGATTCTTCTTCTTTTGAAGGTTTCTATTTCCAACACTTTGAAAATAGATTCTCCTGTTGACATTTTTCCCATTAATAGTTCCCTTGAAGTTCGATGCTTTTGGGATTTGATGTCATTCATCCTCTTTTTATAATCACATTTTATGTGCTTATTTTATCTAGGCCTATATAATTATGATTGTTTTCTCATGGGTGATTGAGCATGAGAGGATGATTGAGTTCTTCTAGGGTCATTGAATTGAAAATGTTTCTTCCTAGAAGATGGAATATAAGAAGATTGGGGGTTCTTCTAGCTTACCCTATGAGATTTCTAGAAGTATAGTCATTTATCTTGAAATCCTCTAGAGGAAGAAGCCTTGTTGGCTTGAAAGCCATTCCATTCCACTTTAGTATAGGAATGAGGTAAAGACGTTGGTTTCCTAAAAGTCTTATCTTGCTTTAAGGGTGTCTTGCCCTTGAATGAAGAGCTTTCCTTTCTAGCTCATAGGACCTTTGTGATGGTTCTTGAGAAGACACTTTCACCTTACCCTTATGGGAGGCTTGTGCATTAGCCTTTCCCATAGATTTCGCAAATACATTTTTAGTCTTTTGTGAGGAGAAAGTGAGATTGACATTGGAATTGAATCCAAGTTCTCTTATGTCACCATGGTTTCTTCTCACAGAGAGCATCTTCTCAAAATTTTAATTTCTTTGTGTTAGCATGGAAAGTGACTTCCTCCTGTCCTCCTTAAGCTTTTTGATTTTCTTGAGGTACTCTAAGGGTTCCCTTCAATTCCATATGTCTTATGAAGTTTTCCTTCCTCACATTCTTTTCTCCCTTAATTTGTTGTTATGAATTGACAATGAGAAGAATATAGGAGGACCAAGTGATCTTAATAAACATATAGTTCCGAGATAGGAATTATCCATAATAAATATGCTAGTCATGTATTATGGATCAAGATCAATGACCATTGCATAGAGATATTTATTAGAACAACTTCCATGTGTTGATGCAAAGGAATATGCACAGTAGGTCAGAAAGACATAAGTGACATACAAGGATGTACCTATCAAGATCAATATGTCACTAGTGATCCAATAATATGCATAAGTGGGCATAAGATCACTAAGAATGGTCTATAGATGTGCTCCTTTAGGGCATACATGCTCTTGGTGTACTAAGGTGATTTGGACACATAAATATGTATGCCAAGATAAACAATTGGGCATAATAAGTCATGGTCACATGCACACATCATAAGGATATATTTGCATATGCTTTTAAAATTTTGAGTTACATTTGCTAAGCAATGTAATCCAAGAATGTGAGTAATATTTTCCTAGTATGGCTCCACACATGCTTGGGACAATTGACACCTTTATTTTCCTTTAGTCAATTAATCTTGATCAACTCCTTTTATGCTTTCCTATCAAGGTATTTAGCCCAGGTTGATATCACTCACCTAGACATATTCCTTGATTGCTAATTTGGATTTGTTCTTAGAGTTTAGATCATCGAAAAGGCCTTTTATGATCTTTTTAAGATCATTCCTTTAGGATTCATTCAATCCTACTTGTAGGGCTTAGATCCAATTCGGACCACTTAAGACCCTCTTTCCTATGACCTATATCAAGTCATCTTCATTGTCAAGATATCATCTTGACATGTTCTCACTCCTAAATAGGATGTGAGTTCGTCTTTCCTTTCCCAAATTTTCTTGATCCATCTTCCTTGGGTCTTTATCTCTCTTTGATGAATCATTTTCTTTTTCTTTTGAAGAAAATGTTTAGGTTCTAGAAATTGATTTTTCCTAAAGCTATTCTGACCCCTGTGAACCATCCTTATGCATTAGCACCTCTGTGGGCCCTTATTTTTGTCCCAATGCTTGTTTTTTCAATAAACAGGCGTTGGACAAAAATTCAGGCATTAGGATGGTTTTCAAGCGTAAAGTTTGGGTCTTAAAAATTACCTTTTTCCAAAATTAGTTAAGTTCTATCCTAGGGTTAGTCCCAAGACCCAGGAGAAACTGCACCCTTCTGGGCCCCATTTGGATGGCCCAAAAACCCAAACTGGCTACTGGTTTAGCACCCAAAGCCGGTTTTTCTCCTGAATTAAAATCCAGATATTGAACAAATAGGCATTAGACTAAAAATAGGCATTAGGCCTATAACAGATGACTGTTTGGCCCACTTTAGGAGATCATATCTCCATGTGGCCTATACCTAGGAACCCTAGGGTTGCACAGTGTAACCCTAGAAGACTTCCTCTTTTCCTAAATCAGGATCCCACAATGCTGGGATCCACCTAAACACCCTAAACAGTGGCACTAAAGTGCCTACTTGGTTAGGTTTCCCAACACCTGCTTTCACCATGAATTAAAATTCAGGCGTATAGAAAAAAGGCGTTGAGGTGAAAAACAGGCATTAGGCCTATAACTCAGAAAAAAAATAATCTTCTTTCTTTTCTCTCTCCTTCTCTAGGGTTAACTCCAAACCCTAAAAGGTAAAACAACAAGCCATTTAGAGGGATCAATCACCCCTCTAAAGAGAAAAACCTTGAGGGGTTTCCTATATGTAGAAAAGGTTAAAGTCAGGAATAGTTTGTCAATTGTCCACAAGCCAACACCTTTTTTTACCTTGAATTAATTTCAGGCATTGGAAAAACAAGCGTTAGGCCTGAGAAAAATTCAACAAACCTCCAGCTCACATTAAAAAAAGGTTTAAATACTTCAATTCATAATTAACAGAGCATGATTATAGACATAAACTTGAAACTCATATCAATGGGAGAAGCTACCCTAAAAAGGCAGGTATTTGGGGTGCCTAACACCCCAAGTGTAACCAAACAACTTACCCTAATCTCAAGGATTCAGACCAGTACTAGGAGTTAAACCCTAGACTTTCAAGTCTAGTTTCCTTCTTTTCCCTGAAAAGAAGAACCGACGTCCAATTTAGTCAATTAACCTAGAGTTAGTGGCGACTCCATGCAAAAGCCCGAACCCTCTCTCAGGAGGGGTAGGCCACAATAGACGCGAGGCCAAAGTGGGTGTGCCGATGTCCATAGAATGGCGACTCCGTTGGGGACTGTTTAATCTCCACATGTATAAGGTTCAATTATGTTCATAACATGCTTTCTCATATGTCTACCTGTTTCTCACATAACAAAACTACTTTCTTACATGTCCAACTGCTTTCTCACATGCCTACTTGCTTTGGATTAGACCTAGGTCATTCCATTAGTTAGTTAGGATTATACTCCACCTTTAACACTTATTCAAATTGCCATGCTTAGGTTAGAAAACATGCTCATTTTAGTTCTAAGACAGCTTGAATTAGTTAGTAGACCAAAGATTCACATTTGAATAACTTATATGCAATACATCTCTGTTATTTTCTACTTTGCACAAAATGAGTTTGAGGACACAACATTGCACCAATACATCACATTCATGAACCCTTAGAGGTCATTACCCATCAATGGACCTACATTGGATCACTGCATAGGATGGGAACAACGTTTGAGCAGTTGCTACTTTTGTCAGCGCGGCCATTCCGAGTTATCCAAGCCAGTTACCACTCTATGATCTGATTTTTTTTGAGGTGTTTTGAATGGTACACTTTATATTTTAGAATCTCAATGAAGCATGTGCATTTAGTTAATTTAGGTTAGAGTTATTTAGGCTATACTTACTAGCTTAGAGGTCTAGCTTTAGGCTTGTTTGCCATGATTTTTGATTGAATGCTTGCATGATTGATCAATAAAGAACTAGGAATTCATGTCTAACTTTTCAAAGTTAGTTCAAATTATTTTCTTAGATAATTAGGTCCAGATTTTACCTTCTTATCTACATTTGAATACTCGTCACCCCTTTTGCATAATATGTATAAATGGCTTAGATCGCGTAGACATCCCATGGATAGAGCGATGTAAAACAAAACCATAACAATAACAAAGAAAATGGACAAATAAAAATCATCTTCGTATAAATCAATGTACATAACCAATCTCATGCTTTACATCCTTTAAGCAACCAAAATAAAATCTCAAAATACGTTCAAGACATTTGGGCTAAACAAGTACAACCCAATCAAAGTTTATTTACAAGTCCCAAATAAATGAAAAATCAATCCTCTCTAATCCTCATCATGTGTAGGAGGATGGCTACCAAGTCAGCCATCCTCTTATTAAACCTCTCTCTCCTTGCCCCTTGCTTCACTTGCCTACAAACCCGACCGTCTCTCAAACAAGTGACAACACTCTCTGGGGGCATTGCGGTAGTACACCCCCTTGCAGCATCTATCTCCTTTGTCACTCACGGGGGAGGCACCTACATAGCCACATCATGCCTCAGTCCACTAGGCATCAGAGTAGTCTGTGCCTCGGGCTCTACACCTACCTTAGGCTCCCTCGTGGCTTGCTTTCTACTCATCTCAGGCTCCTTTGTGGGCTGTCCTCCTCTAGGCTCAACCTCGAGCTTGGTATGAGGCATCTCAATGTCACCACCAACACTACCCATGTCCCCTCGAATGGGGATCTGTCTCTGTAGCTGTAAAACCAAATGCATATATCAAAATCAACAAAAGATAAAACAATGATCAACATAAGTAAGAAATGGTAATATCATTGCCTCCTTAATCTCAACCCGGTGGGTGGCCTTCAAGGCCTCCACCTCAGTCAAGTGAGCCTATTGTCTCTGCCCTACTAGGGTAAAAGCACCTGACTAGCTTATGTAGGGCACTCAGGTACACCTCCCTCGAGACCTGTATAAGTACACAATGCTAAGTCGAACAAAAGAAAACAAGTCAAATTGTAAATGAATTTAAAACAAACTAATAACATACCTGAGTCACACCATCAGGGGGCACCCAACCCTTTGGAAGCTCTACCTCGGGCAGAGGCACCTCACTGGCCTCACCTCCTAGACCAGTCATGGTCACAGCCTCGGGCACCATACCCATCACATTCGGCTTAGTTGGTGGAACCCTCCTCTTCCTCCCTCAACGAGTGGGAGGTGTTGCCTCTTCAGGGGGTTGTTGGGCAACAGCAACCCATCAAAATAAAAGCAAATATTGTCAAAATTTGAAAAGAAATAAAACAAATCAAACATATTTAAAAAAAAAGAGAATAAAATTAAACACACTCACCGGGGGCTCAATAGGCCCACCCAAAGGTTCACAAGATTAGGTAGACCACCACCTCTAGTAATCCTGAGCCCAGTCCAGGAAGGGGGCAGCATCTATGCCTCATTTCATCGCCCAGTAGCACCCTCGGTGTCAACAGGTGGGGAATATGGAACTGCAAACTCCTTGATCCCTCTTCCCACCTGTCTCCAACACCTCTCACTGAGGTAGATAGTTACCTCACCCAAGTCTACTAACACCACCCTCTGGTGGGACCAACCCCAAGCAGAGTGCTGGTTTAGGGCATCGTCTGCCACCAGAGCCCAACGGGTCTATGGGTGCTAGTTGATCTGCACAAACACAACGGAGGTTAAGAAATTATTTACAAAAATAAACAATGAATAATGAGCAAGTTCAAACTAAGCATTGTGTACTTACCTGGTTAGCAGTAAGCAAGTCTAGCTTACACCGGAAAGCTGAGATAGACTCTCGGGCTTTGGGAAGAGTGCCCTTCTAGCTCACCACGTAGGGGAACTGGAGTGCCTCCTTGATCATCCCAAAACCCATCCAAAGGTATTTTTTAACATTGAGAGCCATCCCTATGCATCAGCACCTTTGTGGGCCCTAATTTCCCCCCAACGCCTGTTTTTTCAATAAATGGGCATTGGACAGGAATTCTGGTGTTGGGGTGGTTTTCAGGCGTCAATCTTGGGTATTAAAATTACCACTTTTTTAAAAGTTAGCTAAGTGTGAGTTTGCCTTAGAGTTAGTCATAAGACCCGGGAGCAACTCCCCCCTCTAGGCGCCACTAGGGTGGCCCAAAAACCCAAGTTGGCTACTGATTTTATATCCAACGCTTGTTTTTCACCTGAATTAAAATTCAGGCATTGATCAAATAGGCGTCAGACTAAAAAAACAGGCGTTAGGCCTATGACACATGATCGAGTGGCCCACTTTGGGAGATTATATCTCCACGTGGCCTATGCTCAGGACCCCTAGGGTTGCACAGTGTAACCCTAGAAGACTTCCTCTTTCCTTAACTCAGGATCCCATAGTGTTGGGATCCACCCAAACACCTTAAACAATGGCACCAAAGTGCCTATTGGATTAGATTTTCCAACGCCTATTTTCACCTTGAATTAAATTCAGGCGTATGGAAAATAGGCGTTGAGATGGAAAACAGGCGTTAGGCCTGTAACTCAAAAATGATTAAGCTTTCTTCTTTTCTCCCCTTTTCCTAGGGTTAATCCCAAACCCTAAAAGGGTAAATAGTAAGCTTTTTAGAGGGGTCAATCACCCCTCTAAAAGACTAAAACCTTGAGGGGTCTCCTATAGGTAAAAAAGGTTAAAATTAGGAACAATTTATGGATTGTTTTTATATCCAACGCCTATTTTCAACCTGAATTAAAAATCAGGCATTGGGAAAACAGGCATTGAGAGCTAAAACATGCGTTAGGTTTGAGAAAAATCTAGCAAATCTCCAACTCACATTGAAAAGGATTAAACATTTAAATTCACAATTAACGAAGCATGATTATGAACATAAACTTGAAACTTTTATGAATGGGAGAAACCACCCTAAAAAGACAGGTATTTGGGGTGTGTAACACCTTCCCCAAATGCAACCAAACAACT
The DNA here is from genome assembly GCA_025762735.1 of Platanus orientalis. NCBI lineage: Eukaryota > Viridiplantae > Streptophyta > Magnoliopsida > Proteales > Platanaceae > Platanus > Platanus orientalis. Next base: position 12,021 of record JAOXJP010174622.1, read on the forward strand.
TACCTTAATCTCCGGAACTCAGACTAGTACTAGGAGTTAAACCCTAGACTTCTGAGTCTAGTTTTCTTCTTTTCCCAGAAAAGAAGGACCGACGTCTAACTCAGTCGGTTAATCCTGAGTTGGTGGTGACTCCAAATAAAAGCCCAAGCCCTCTCGCAAGGGGAGAATGCCGGGCACCCAAAGCATGAAGCCGAAGTGGACGTGCACTCGCCGATGTCCACACCGGGTATATATCATTGTTCCAAATTGATTAAATGTTTAACTTTTGTATTGCTGACTTGCACTTAGAACTTTTTAAAGTGATAAGGGATTCAAATGGTTATATTGCTAAATGAATGGCTTATTGAGAGTTTCAAGATTTTCCTTTGAATAGGTAAGATTTGAAGGGTTTGGAAATATGAATATGAATGGCTTTTAGTTAGAGACTTATTGCAATTAAAAATCATGGTTCTATACAAAATTCCCATTTCTTGAAGAAGATTATGGTTTTGTACAACATTTCCATCTTTTGAAGAAAATCATTGTTCTTTATAAGATCCCCATTTTTTGAAGAAGATCATGGTTCTCTACAAAATC
>JAOXJP010174633.1:0-12596 GCA_025762735.1 Platanus orientalis
GGTATATCCCATTATTGTGGTGAAACCAAACCTATGGGGTCCAACTCCTAATGAGTTGAACTGATTTGATGGGGATTAGTGCAAGGTGGCAACATAAAATTAAATTTCTATATGAATGTTTACAAGTCAATTCGAATTGACTTATGAACCACCTCCAAAGTTAGTTGCGAAAACCGTCATTTATCCACTCGCCTTTTGAAATGCAAGCTCCACATGTATTGAAACGGCCTTTATGTTCTATAAATCCAAACAGTCTCATAGGTTTTTTGTTTTTCTATATTTTCTTTTATTATTATTACTAGTGTATATCCCATGTAAACACGGCTCAAAGACCAAAGAGAATTAAAAATATAACCAATGCCCCATGTATTTTGATTTTTAAGCAAGTTGAAATCCTGTGTTGGACCCATGTGAGTGAGCACAAATAGGAATGATAGAGAAAATGTAGAAAAATAGTTAGGGAGAGAGAATGTGGGTTTAAGAGAAGAGAGAGTGGAGAACAATTAAGAAGTTGAGAGAGAATTTAGGAATTGATAGAGAAGAAAAGAAAGAGGGAAACGTGGGGGTGGGGTTGTCCACATGGTATTCTCTTAAAAAAATATTACATTCCAAATAAAAAACATAGAGGGGTGCCACGTAGGCAACCCTTTGCTTTAGTATATATAGTTCTGCAACTAAATAGCACTTGCGATTGAATTGCACACCACGACTATACTATAGTTTTGCAACTGTGACATGAATCACGATTGAATCATGAAGACATTTGGGTCGTGATTGAGTGCCTAGCATGATTGAATGGTGCATCATGACTAATGCAGATTCTTGTGAATTGGAGATTCGTGAATGACCAATAAATCTTGCAAATGGAAACATGCAAGCATATGGATAATCCATAAAACCTGATTTATGAACTAATTAAATTTAATTGTTGTTATTAATCCCTCATGAAAACTAACAATTTGAAGTTATGTCCCACTCCTATGGTGAAACCGAACATGTGGGGTCCAACTTTTAATGAGTTGAACCGGTTTGATGGGGATTAGTGCAAGGTGGCAATAGAAAACTAAGTTTTTGTATGAGTGTTTACAAGTAAATTCTAATTGACTTATGAACCACCTCTAAAGTTAGTTGCGAAAATCGTCGTTTATCCACTCGCATTCTGAAATGCAAGCCCCACACACACATATTGGTGCACACTTAGGTTGCATAATGGGAAATGCATTGAGTCTTCGAGCAACATAAACACTTATGAATAACGCTCTGAGTGTGATTCATTAAGGACATATTCATGTTGCTAATATGGAACGAATTACTACATTTATGGTATTAGACTGTGAGTCTAAGATAAATGAATATGTCATGTGTGTTTGATTTCTAGTAAGGAAGGAAATTAAGACTGTCCAAGTACATGTGGATGTCTTGAAAACATTATGCACAATTGAGGACCTTGGAACCAGTTTTGACTAGAAACTGAGAAATGCCCATCATAGGTTGGTAAGTGATGTGGATGCACCACTTAAAACAAGTAACCCAAATATGATAATACATTTCGTTTAGATTACGCTGTCTCATGAGATGAGACTAGAAATTGGTGCCATTCTCATGGTCCAATTTGGACTCGTTAGTTCAAACACAATTTGTTATAAATTAAAAGTCATTAAACACCTGGAAAGTGATGTGAAACCCTCTTAATGAGGATGAAAGTTCAATCCAATGGTTGAAGAATGCCATGTCTCATGGCTAGTGCCTATCATCTCAAAGAGAATGACAATAAACATTATGGCACAATGTTCGAGATGAGTTAATTGTCATCAAGACGTGTGGTTCATCATATGTACAATGACAAGAACATGTATTACCCCACAATTGGGATGAATGTTGAGATTTGATTAAGTGCTTTATTAAAGCAAGCTTAATTAAAGAAATCTTGGATATAAGACTATACTTGAATTGAGGAGTATTGACATCATGGAGATCCTCATCTCAAGTGCTTTATTAAAGCAAGCTTGGACTTGAGACTATGCTTGAATCTGATGAGTGAAAATTGACCAAGTCTAGTGTGTTTGTTGACTTGGGTTTTGTTATGTCCGATTCTGTTGAGTTGATGCATATCAACTTGGGACATGAAGGATAATTTCTGAGAATTCAGAGATTAATGAAAATCTCAATGAATTGTTAAGAGACAATCTAATATAAGGAAGAAATTTAAACTTTATTTTAAGATCGTTGTATCTAATCGAGATTGTGTCTTCTAAACTCAATAAACTCTTAAAATAAAACATAACTAATGTGATACCTCTATCACTCCCATGGATCAAAATCTCGGGATTGGGATCGGTCTCTAGTGATTCCGATTTGATTTAGGTTAGGATCAACCAGAAAAGGATTGCCTAAAAAAAAAATTCGAAAAAATATGAAATTTTTTATAATATTTATTATATTAGTTATAGCTTATCAACTTTATTTTTAGTTAAAAAATTTATATTTTTATTATGTTTCATGTATAGAATCATAGATAATCAACAAAAAATGCATAATTAAAGTGATATATCATTACATCAAATATAAATATGATAAATCTATTAATACTTAACATTAACTAGAGAATGTGAGAATGTCAAAATCGCTACCATGAATGTCACGATGGATTAAGCAGAGGATCAACATTACAGCCATGGGATGTGGATTAGGAGTCTCGGCTTCGGGACTGAACATACTGTTGTTGCTCTTTCTCAACCTCTGCTGTTGACTCAAACTCTTATAGTGATCAAAACTAAAATTAAATATGTGATCTCTAACTGAGTCCATTTCTTGACGAGGTGCTTCATATATAGATGGTGGAATTTGTTGGTATACAAATGGGGGCTGAATCAATTGATCATAAGGTAGGGGCTGGGGCTGGGGCATGGGTTACGAGTCCAACTGAGTATGACTCTGACTATGTGTATCAGTGTCACGTGAAGAAATCCCACGCTTATGTTGATGTCACTTGTGCAATCTTGTATGTGGCTGTGAGGTTGAGGCATCATTCTCAGAAGATCTAAACACCGGTATTGTATTAGAAGAAGATGATGCCTCGTTCGTTGACATTTGTTGCCATGATCTTATAATCTAAAGTGTTGGTCATCAATCCCATATCCAAAGTAGTATCCATGGCCATAATCATACCCTTTATAGTCTATCTGTCTGTCATAATGTTGGGTATGTGCAGGCGCTTTAGACTTGAGCCTGTTGCTTCTCTCTTTACTAGGTCTAGATCGATTGCCATATGATGAGTCGTGTGTGGCAATGAACTGATCGTCACACCCTTTGAAACCGTAAAGGGTAAAAGAGCCACCTTTGCCTCCACCTTCACCCATTGCAATGGCACCACCTGCACCTGCATCATCATCTCTATCATCTCCATCCTCTCCATCATCTCCATTATTTCCATCATCAGAACTATGTGCATTACTCTCAGTTTTAGCTGTCACTAACATTGTATGCTGTTGGACATCCGGACCTGGGACCTGCACACATCATCATCATTCCCATGATCCGTTGGACCACCGACATCTGACCTTGGATTTAAAAAGAATGCGTGCATTTTCTTTAGCTATCATTAAAATCCTAGTCTCCACCTTCAATTGCAGGCACAATAGTTGCAGCCGCAGTCACCTATTGCAGTCCTCCCTCAATCCAATTTGTCTTTTGCCCATCAAGTACTAGCTTCTCACAGATTCAACTATCCAGTACATCATTAACCACAAAGATGTGGTTAAGGTCGATGGGATTGCAATAGTCAACATCTTGTTGCCTATCGAATAAATTGCGAACCTTCAACCGCATATTATAATGTATATACATCAATTTATGAAGGTTCGACATATTCAATATATATCTTAGCTTTTAATGAATCAGAGAAAATGTGCTCCAATTTCTCTCACACCCATAATAAAATGCTATTTGATCAAGGACTTTGACGAAATTTCCTTAAGAATAGGTTCACTATCCCCATACAAGTCTTACCACTCATCTGTAATAAAAAGAGTTAAACATGTTAGATTTATATAGAAGTCAACACTTAATTGTAAAACAATTATGTACTTATTAGTATATATATATGGTTGATAATTCTTTATAGCAAGAAGTGAGAGGTTTGACTTAAATCTTTTCCCTTTATACATTTATTCATCTACAGAGTCACAAACAAAATATTAATTTATTTGTTAGATTCCAGCTGAGTATGCAATGATTCCAATCAAAACTAGCAAATTACGTACATCTCTGATTGCAATTTATTGTTTAACCACATCCCTTTCAAGTCACTGAATTACTGCTTTCATTTCATTAATTACATCCGTCTTCCGCCCCATTTCTAGATCAATATATTGAAAATGCAGATTCAAGAAGTATGCTGTCAAATAAAATTACATAAAGTTAGTTGACATGTAAACAAATTTTATTTCTTTCAATTTAGTTACAATAAACAACTAGAAACAATTAACATTAGCTCCTCCATGTAGATCATTGTGGAGTTGTTTATTTTACCTCGAGTCGATGATCTTGATATAAGTTTTATGATTATGTAAGGTCTCTATGGATCTCCTTATCCTATCCATTGCCTCATAGATGTAAAGCATAGTGGGTTTCTTATCGTAGTCGACAAGCTTTGGAATCTTTATAAGATGTTTCATGACCCTACATGCTTCATCAACTTTATGTCAAAACGATCAATCTGACACATTTTTACTTACTTCTTTTATAATCGACTTCTTTTTATTGTCATTTAACTCCAATATAGTCTAGAAATATATCATTTGTGAAACATCTTTGGAGTATGTTTATGTCTCTGTAGGCTCTCTAAAGCCTCATGCTCTATGGCAAAGCGGGTGATCCTTGGGCATAGTAAGTCGCGGCCCTGTGTATCGTTGTCCCTCATATAATTTACCACCTGTGTACTGTTGTAAATGACACTAGTAATCTTTATGCTTTTATCAATAATTTCTTTTATATTTAATTTTTTTTAATTTCCTTTAACATGAGGTCAACACACTGTGCGGCATAAGGGGTCTAATACAAATGGTGCTTCTTTTGCATTAGCTCTCCCCCGTAGCTTTAAATGCCGCCCGTTGTCTAGCATAACTAAGACAACATTTTCACCAACCTAATCGACCACTTTATCCATTAGCTTGAATATGTATTCCTTTGTTTTTGAATGGCCGGTGGTGTCCACTGATTTGTGAAAGATCACATCCCTATGACTGTACACTATAAAATTTTACAATGACTTCCTCGTCTTCGAAGTCTAGCGGTCACTAATGATGGTACAAACATATATAAGCCAAAACCACTTTAAACCTTGAATATAATCCTTTAACTTATCTACTTCTCTAAACAGATAAATATTTGTCAGTTGATATGAGTTAGGGTCTCGTATCCCTAGTCCTGTCTTTGCAATAGCATCACACAAGAAGAATGGGATTCCAGCATGCATCTTCCACTTACATACCCCATTCCTTACCTCCTCTTTCCTCTTTTTTCCCGAACATATCCTTGATTGTTTTTTGTTTTGCTGCTTCTTTTTCATACTCGCCTTAGCCAACTAATCACCACCTTGATGTAGTTTTCTCATTTTCATAACATGCCCTTTTTATCTCTATCTTTATAGGCTCTCTATAGGTCCTCCTCCTAATACTTGGTTGCGATGACCTACCTCCATGGTGATATTGAGAACTCGCCATAGGAGGGTCAGAAATAGAAAATCTTCTTCTCGCTTCATTAGCTTGTGTAGACTTTCTATTTTCTTTCATTTCTGTCATAAACTGCTCTCTTTAGCCTATCCATACCATCAAAACCATAGGCTTCTTCCTTTTCAATATCTTGTCAACTAGGTTCCTTAAGTTGCTTTTGCAATAATTCTTTCTGTTTCTTCTTTAGAGCATTATCTTTTTTAACCTCTCTCAATTGTGTATGCATATCTAACATCAATTGTTAAAGTGCTTGTAGGCATGGTTCAATGTTTCCCCTTGTGTTGGCAAAATGATGCTTAAACCGACTCACACCCCCACATAATCTTATTGCACCGATTACATTTCACTTGTTTTTTGCTTAGGTAAATGCAACGTAATGTTACCAACCAACATCTGAGACCTTTTCTTTCTTGGTTGAACTTAAACTTGAAGCCTTTTCTTTTTACTCTCTAAACTAGTAAAAAATTTCAAGAAACGAAATAAATAATAATATTGATACTTTAAATAACATTATACATATTTTCAAAGTTTATAATTTTACATATTACATAGTACTTAAAAGTATAAAACTAATAAACTATACAACATTTTTCCTATTTTCTTTAATTTTTAAAAAATATTTTTGAAATAATTTTTATACTCTTCAAATAGATGTAGTGAAATAAGGCTAATAAGGTACAAAGATTACACTACAAGATTGCATTTGGGTAACAAAAAATAATGCACTATCAAATTCATGAAAAATAATAATTATATATAAATAATAATAATTTTTTAATTTTTTGATTTAAAAAAAATTGTAGTGAAATTAGCTACAAAAATTACCCTATAAGATTGTATTTGAGTAACGAAAAATAATGCATTATCAATTTCATGAAAGAAACTAATTATATATAGAAAATAATAATTTATTATCATTATTGGATTAATAAAAAAATATATATATATTTTTTTGAAAATTTGAGTTCAACCATAGATCAGTGGGTTTTGATCCTAAACCCATAGATCAATGGGTTTTGATCTCAAACCCATAGATGTATGGTCTATTATATCATATACATAACATATATTTATTTTCGATTTTTTTTTGAATTTTCGAAAAAATACCTATTTTTCACAAAAAATGGGTCTAATATGAAATTCCATTTAAATCTTGTTTTGATACAATAAATTAGTAAATCTAACATCTAAATGTGTAGATCTATCATTTGTTGTAAAACAAACAAAGAAAAACGGATTAAAAGTAAGAAATCATACATTTTTTTTTTGTTTCATAGAAAAACCAAAAAATCTTCTCTTTCAATCCTCCCAAATCCGTTAAAATACAAGTTTTGGTTCCTCAAAACTTGTAAAAATGAGGAAACCAGTGTGCTTGAAGCTCGAAATTCAAAAACCATTTGAGGGAAATTGGAGTTTTGAAGAGCAAATGCGAGCAAGAGTGAGAAAGAAGCCTTACGGCCGATCTGGCGGAGGTTTTTTTATCGGGATAGCCCGATACTGAATCGATTGGGTGATCCATGAGTACATTGAGTTGGATCGGCTGATCTAACTCGGTATTGCCTGGATCGGGCGATCCAGGTGTGGATCGTTTGGATTGGCCGATCCGATGATCCAAGCTTGGGTTGCCCAATCCTTGTCAAATCTGATCCACATGCAGAATCGGGATTGGCCCGATTTGATTTGGCCAATCCACGCCCTGATCGGCTGATTTTTATAACCATGACTATGGATGGAGCAAAGGAGGTTATGTTGCATAATGACATGATGGTCAATGCGATGATAGGAGTTCATAATAAACCACAAATTAATAAAATAAATGTTCTTTTTTTCATAGAGTTAAAGTGGGTTCCTATTATATTGGTGTAACTCCATGAGAGATTCTTACATGGAAAGGGAGGAAATACAAATTTGAATTAAATGCTGAAAAAGTATTCCTCTGTGGTTCAAAGGAAATGACTGTGTGATTTGGATACTGGAAGACGTAAAAGTCCAAATTAAATTTAGTACATTACCACCCTTCACACGGAGACTAAGCCCATACAAGATGATTTCTAATCTTTAAAAGCTTAGAAATAGTAGGGGTAACTGTGCCTGTATCTAAGAACCCAAGGGTGCTTGAGGTTTTATTGAAGTCAAATACCGGAAGAATGCCATGACATTTGAATCAATTGAAATTGATTCTAACAGTTTAGATTGTTTGGCAAAAGGAGATTGATATACATACCAAGCAACTACTCAGTGGTATGTAGTAATCCTTAAGATGTATACTGTAAATGATAAGTTGCACCTTGATGTGCCAAGTGTTGGGGATCTTCCTTAAGGGTAAACCAATTGAATGAAAATGAGTGTTTACATGAAACTTCGTCCAAATGGAGTAAATGAGAAGCGTGTTCTTAGTATACTCAATTGGTTATCATTAGGTATACTAAAGGTTAAGAGCTTAGTTTTGTTACTTGTGCCTTTATAGTGAACCACCATTTGAATGGTGATGGTCTAGAGGCAAGAAATGTCTTAACTTCAAATCGATTGAATGTGAAATGCTCTCCTAAGAGGGTAGCAATGAGCAAAATCCACCTGCAATAGACTGAATATAAATCATGCCAAGGATATAAGGCGGATGAAACTGATAAGATCCTAATACGGGTCAATCTGATATCCCTACTTGGCATGATGAACAGTGTGGAATGTAGAAGTGTAAGGGTATAGATGTCTATATATATATATATTTACGGTATACCATAAGAATATATATACAATATTTTAGTGGTGCAGAGTGAAGAACTACACACGTATTCTCCCATATCACTTCTTCTTCTGTTTTTCCTTTTACTTGTCTCACCAAATCTCAATCTAAACTCCAACCTGGTATCAGATCCTGGGAGCATCGGTCAAGGTTGAAGACGGTATGTAGGAGCCCAAAAACCAGTGCTGATGTCAGTGTCTGTACGATTGATGTCACTAGTCCATACATGTGGCAGAGGTCGAGGAACCCATGGTCTGGTTCGTGGTGATTTATGGAGATTTGTGATCAATTTTGTGATTTTTTTGATCACTTTAAGCATGTTGTCAAACAGATTTGTTCAAAAATCAAAACCCTCATTTTTTTTGAAGAACTAATTGATCCAATTGTTAGGAGGTGTTTGAGATTGATTACTACAAAAGTAGTCATTTTTTCATTTTGATTAAAGAGGAAGAAGCCCTGTTTGATTTGGTTGTGATCTGAGAAAGTTATCTCATGTTTTGTTGGGGAGGTTAATGACGCCCCTTTCTGTGTGATCTGTACTTGCACACGTGTGGGCTTGGCATTGGTGCATGGGACTGATGGTTGCTGGTTGTTTTCTATGGTTCTACATATTTATTATTATCTTCTATGATTTTGAACAAGTTTTTGGGTTTTGATAACCATTGTTTCCTTGTGTGGATTGGTCCAAGGTTGTGTAGCCTGTGTGGAGTGTGTGCAACAGTGTAATAGGCAGTGAAGCCTTGTAATTGGGACCTTAAAATTTGGTTGTGGTTGTCCTTTTTTGTGGTATTGTAGAGGAGTGCTTGGTGTTTGTGGTATTTGGTGCTTGTTTGTGTTTTTGTTGTTGTTGTAGACAGTAGTTGATCATTATGTCTAATGTGAGTAAGACATATAATACATCTTGGAGTGTTGATACTGGTGTGGGTAGCCCTGACACCCAAATCACAATAGTAAAGTTCAATGGAACAAATTTTTTGGCATGGTCTCAGTCTCGGCGAGACGGTCGAAGAGGTAGTAACCATGGTTATGGTGATGGCAGTTGATTTAGTGGTAGATTGATGTGTGAATACTGTGGGCATAGTCGTCATACTAGGACCACATGCTGGGACCTTCATGGTCATCCTCCAAATTCCTAAGCTCGGACTAATTGTCTTCCTAGAAGCCAATTTAGTAGCCAGTTTGGAAGCAGCTGATCTGATGTGCACTCTGTTACTTCACTGCCATCTTTTGAGTCTCCAGCTACCATCTGGTGTAGTACAAATCAAGAACAGCCCAAAATCCGATGCAGCCCACCAACAACAGGTCAATCCATATAGCAATAGGCTCTCAAGCATTCAATCAAACACCTAGAATGCATAGACATATCCACACAGCAGTAGACTTGTATATAAACTGGTGATTAAGTAAAAATCTCAATCAAGGACTACACCAAGGTATTACATGATTCAAAGGGGTAAGCTCATGGTTATCAGGTGGTAGAAGCTTAGGTCTCCTTTAATAAAACATTAAACCCAAGTAAAAGGGTTTGTCCACAGTCCTATAGAATATGGGTTTTGGTGATTTTGCTATGTGAATTACCAGGGAGACAGGTTGGTGTGGAAAAGTATTTGCTTATGGAAATTAATGTAACAACAGTGATAGGAGTTGCTAGAAAAATCTGAGACAGCACACCCTAATGGAGGAAATAAAAAAAAGAATAAGGGAATAAGAAGAAAAAAAATTAAGAGAAGAAGAAAGAGATAAAGTGATGCAGTAGGGAGAAGATACCAAAATTTGATGTAGAGTAATTCCAAAACCTCAAACAATGGTTAGATTTAAAGTGCGGAAGCAAAACTTTTCAAGAATGGAATTTAGTACATCAAGTAGCCACAAAAATTTAAAAATCAGAGAAGAAAATCACGGAAAAAATATAAGGAGTTAAAACAGAAAAAGAGGAGAAAAGATCCCATAAGGGTATTTTCGTAATTCTGGACAGAAAATCCAAAAATTACCAAAATTCCTTTTGACATATCAGAAAATTCTGAAAATTTCATGGTCGTTTCTGGCATGTGACAGGGTTCTATAGTTAAAATTGCATGAAATTCCAATAAGATTTGATGGGTCAAATCAAAGAATTACAAAAAATGAAAGTGTTGTAATGGAGTTTTCAATAGAAGAAGAAGAAGAATGAAAGGAGAGTAGTATAGAAAGAAAGAGAAACTTAAGAAGAAACTAAATAAAGAAAAATAATAGAGATATACCTTGAAGGAGAGAGGGAGCTTGTGACTACACCTATGGAAGAAGAAGAGAGAGGAGAGTAATGGCATCAACCTTTGGAGAAGGCGAACATGGCTACAACTATATCTTGGGAACACCCAAATATTCAAAAACTTGTTTACTCTTCACTATCAAATTATGAGGGAGGGGTTGCCTTTAAATAAGCTTCCAAACTTAAACAATAAGAAACTTCCTAAAATCCTAAACTTGTTAGGCAAGTTTTCTAAAAACATAAAACTTCCTAAAGATTTATTTTCTTAAAAAATAAAACTAAAACTTTCTAAGAAACACTATTCATGTTTTTGGTGACCACCCCTTAGTAATTTGGTTATAACTTTCCTAAATTACCTTAGATTTGTGCAATCTTGGTGTTATTAGAAAGATAACTGAATAACCTACCTAATAACACCAAAATCAAGCCAAAAAGTCAAGTTTTGACATTTGAAAAAGTGAGCTAAACATTAAAAGCGGGATTACTCTAAAAACCCAAAGTTTGGCACTATTGGCCTTATTACATGGACACATAAAATGTTGTACCACCCTTATAAGACCCTAAATAACCCTACATAACATGTACACTTAAATTTGACCCTCTTGTGGGGCGGCACATATATAAATCTGTGTTGTCCGCATCATAAATAATGATGTACCTTAAGAAAATCACCAATCTTAAATTTGGAAATCACCAACCAAACCAAAGCTTAGGCACCAAGGACTTGAAGACTCTTCAAGCTTGAAGAAGAGAAGGAGTTCCACTCATGGAGAGTAAGAAAACAACCAAAATTTTTATTCATTAAATTATTCAAGTACAAAAACGTGCAACTTATATATAGGTTCACAAACTCATGAAAATAGCAAGAAACCAACTTAGAAATTCCTAAACTACTAGCTTACTTGTTACTTAAGTCTTTCCCAAAGTCAAAAGTACTAATAACTTCATTTTCTAAAAGCAAAAAGTGTCAAAATTAAGCCTTTCCAGAGAATTTCATCCAACACTCTTAGAGGGCTTCACTTTGACTTTTTGACTTGCTAATATTATTAAAATACCATTGAAAATAATGCTTTAATTATATAAATACCAAAAAACAAAAATTAAAATGACCTTTATATCCTAAACTCTAATAACTCATAAACTATTAAGTAAAACAGTAAAATAACTATAAAAGTCTCCATCATGTGTCTTCATGTGTTCCTCCATGTGTCTTGTGTGTGTTCATGTGTAGTCCCCATCAAGGCCATGTATAGTCCCCACCGTGTCTCCATGTCCCCATCACCATCTCTACCACACCCACTGCATCTAATGAGTTTTATCTCGTGAGGAAGTTGAGGTATTTTGTCGAGTTTTGGCCCAACTAGATCCTTCTACACATTTAGGTACATCTAAGTTAGCGCTTAATGCATCATTCTCTGCTCCCTCTAGCTCATGGGTTATCGATTACGGAGCATCGCATCATATGACTGCTATGTCCTTTCTATTTTCGTCTTATCATTTGTATTTAGGGAGGGATAAGGTTTGTAACCGATAGATCTTATTCTTCTATTGTTAGTAAATGTGACACTGTTGCTAGTCTTTCTTTGCACTTATCATCCATCTTTCATGTCCCTGATTTTTCTCTTAATCTTTTGTCTATTTGTCATATTTTAATATCTCTTAATTGTAGTGTTACCTTTCTTCCTTCTCATTGTATATTTTAGGATTTGGAGACAGGGATGATGATTGATCGGGGGTTTGAGAAAGATGGCCCCTACTTGTTAAATACTTTGTCTGCGATTGCTTCACCTATTCAAAAAGTTGCCATGCCACCGAAGAGTTTGAATAAGAGTAGTCCTAAAGAGTTGTTACAATGGTCTGACAGACTAGGCTA
>JAOXJP010174644.1:0-12596 GCA_025762735.1 Platanus orientalis
ACCCTAGTGAACCCTGACCCTCTCTAAGCCTATACACAAGCAAATGACACCTTGGCATCCATCCATTTGTTTAGGCACCTCTATGGGCCTTGTTTTTATCCCAACGTGTAAATTTTTATTTAAGTGTTGAGAAGAATTCCAGGCGTCGAGATGAATTTTATGCATTAGGCCTATGTTAAAAATCATTTTCTTTTAAAATGTTATGCTTTTGTTTTAGGCCTAGGGCAAAGGCCATAGACCATAGAAGGGGCCCACCCCTATTTGTAACTTTTCACCCTTCTAGGACCCATATAAGGGGCTTAAAACCCAAGATTAGTTGTTGGCTTTTAATAACTAATGCCGACTTTTTCCTTTGAATTAAAATTTAGGTGTTGAGAAATTTAAGCATTGGTGTTAAATTCAGGTGCTATGCTTGTATAAGATGACTAATTTGCCCTTTTCTTTTGAGCAAATCTCTGTAACTACAGAGGTCCCGACTTTTGTGATTGAACAACCTGATCCTAAGGGGAGTTGTTCATCCCCTTGTAAGGGTCCCACATCATTGGGATCCATAGAGACAAGTCAAAGACTCAAGGCTAGTTGTCGGTGTCTCCAATAACTAATGCCTAAATTTCATTTTGAATTAAATTCAGGCATCAGAGTTAAATTTAGGTGTTAAGCCTGTGAAAGACAAATTAAACCCATCTTTATTCTCAACTTAATTTCATTCATAAAATCATGTTATCTTCAAAACATTTCATTTCATAGACATAATCTAGGGATCCCTTCATTGCAAATACCTTTTTTAGCTTCCCAACAATCATAGTAAGGTTGACTATAGGCTTATAAATCATAAGTGTATCCAATACCCAAACTTTACCTAGAAGACAACACTTGTATCATGGTTGCTACGTCAATGCAGTTAGGTAAAGTCATCCAACCCAATTACTACCTTTCAACCTATCCTAAACTTTTATGGTCTCCACCTTATCAGAGATCCATGTCGTAGTGGTTTGCGACCCAAAGACTCTAGGACTTGGCCATAGCCCAATTAGGTTCTTAAACCACACACATTGGTATAACATAATTCCGACCCCTATTTCACTAACTTGTTCATATTTTGCAGCAGCATGGAGTACTTTGTAAGTATACAAACAACCAAAAATGATTCTACCCTGAATCACTCTCATAGTCAGACATACTTGACTACCGAAATTTGCACACACAACAAACCCCTAGAACTACATGCAGTTTGATCCCGACAAAACCCTAAGAACACCCGAATCACATAAGATCGAGTATGTAGGCAGCTTGAGACTATGTCTCGGGTACAACTACAATGATCACACCATAAGGTGGTCCAAACCAATTACATTACATTTAACAAGCATAAACCTCTATAACACTTTATAGTATAGATGCTACAAGAAGCCACCCTAGAAAGGTGGGTGGTTGGGGTGCCTAACACCTTCCCCAACCATAATAAAAGCTTACCTCACTCTTTAAAGAACTAGAACAAGACCAGTATTAGGAGTTAACCCTCTAGACCTTATGGTCTAGACTTTTTTTCTCCTAGAAAGGAAGCCAATGTCCAACTCCATTGGGAAACCTGAGTTAGTGGTGACTCCCAGAAAGCCTGGCTTTTAGCCAGCCATGTGACTAAACCTTAACATCCCTCTAATGAACCATCATCTCTCTCAATTAAACAACTACTCAGACAATAGAGTTTCCATAGCTAGCGAAGTAGGTGCAGCAGCTGAGAAGGGGACCTAGGAGAGGTGCAAGCCTCCCCCCATGTTTTATCCAATGTCCATAACTATACTCCCTAAAGATGATTACTATAGTAGAGTAATCGATAACCACATCATAAGGGTGCCCTCTCACCCAAATATACAAAAGGGAACTGAATGTCTACTAATCCAAAATAGGGGGCCTAACATAACAGGGCCCCCAAATATGTCTATAACAAAGGTAAGAACAAAAAGAAAAACTAAGGATGTTGTGGCAAGTCCCTCGGATAGATGACCTACAACAATAGTCAGTCTAAAAAACAAATGCTTGGATTAGTCGCAACCTGTAAGCAATCAAGTAGACTATCGATAATCTAAAGTAAAGTGCATATCTGAATACTAGCATGTCCAAAGGTTAATACAAAGTTAAACAGATATTAAAGTAGTAATCACAATCATGTTATCACAAAAATATCTATAGTCACATGTCAAATAAAAGTCAATGGCTCAATATAAAGATCTAAGTTCGAATAATAATTCAATGTAAAGGTTAAATCTCACAAATTCGATGACATATATTAGTCTCAAGAGATCCAATGTTTTATGATTTTAAAGTGTTCATAATTTGATGTTTAAAGTGTTTGGAGTTCACAATATTCGAAGTTTAATATTCGAAGTTCAAAGATTCAAAGTGTTATGAGTCCACAAGGTTCAATATTCGAAAGGGTCCAAAATCTAATATCAAAAAAAGCCCAAATGGGACACCCTTAGCTCAGTGTCGAGGTTCATATAACCACTAGAACACACTTAGCCTGGTGCCAAGACCTAGATCGTTAATGGTCACAGTTAGCCCTATGAAAAGGCTCAAACATTTTAGAGCTCAAATGTCACACTAGCTTGGTGACGGGACCTAAATAGTCAAAGGTTCAAAGTCTAAAAGGGTTCATATCAATAAGTCTGAAGATCCACAGAGTTTCAATAAGTAGAATGTTTCTATAATGTGTAAAGGAATTGTAAGCATCACATTTTCATAAATCAATCATTTCAAAGGCTCATGGTTCACTTAAATTCAAGGTAAGTGTATAATTCAATATTCATAAATTTGGAGGCATAATGATTCACTAAGATTTCTCATAGAATCAATGATCCAAACATGTAGTACGATTTAAAGGCTAACACGGTTCACATAATGACATATAAGGCATAAAGTTCATTAGAATCAATGAGTTCAACATACTTCCATAGAAATTTATATTTCACATGTTCTAAAGGATTCCTTGAAGGAATTTAGTCCACACAATGTTTAAGATCAGTAATCTTTCACAAAATAGGTGTAGATTTAAAGAGCAAACAAGAATCAATGGTCCACAGTATAGATCTACAGAATTTTTAGAGATTCTAATGAGAAAAGAGTTATTTCAAGCATGAGGGGCATGAAAACTTATTAAACAAGCTAAACATGTTTCAAAGGATTGAATTAAAATAATTCCAACTGTCTCCAAGAACTGCATAAATATCATCACATAATATGAAAATAAAAGAAGAATTCACCTCAAATCACCTATAGTAAGCAAGATCTACCATCCTAAAGAGGCTTAGGTCCAAATAATCACAAGGTTCAATGGTTTAGATCATAGGTTTTCATATATTTTAAGGGATTCCAAAAGATCCTAACCCCAAACTCCAAATAATAAAGAGGAATTTACATCACATCATCCACAGTATGCAAGATTTTCTTACAAGAAGCTTAGATTCAATGATTCACATGGTTTTTAGAGATTGCAAAAACCAAGTGGTTAACCCCTTCAGCCTCTAATGCTTAAAAATTTAGGCGTTAGCTTTAAAAACCAAGCGTTAAGCCTATATCAAATGACCAAGTTGCCCTCTTTAGGAGAGCATAGACACATGTAAAATCCATGCCCCTAGGGTTACACAATGTGACCCTAGAGAACACCCACTAACCTAATCGAAGGGTCCCACAACACTGGGACTCATAAAAACACCTTAAATAACCACATTAAGATGTTGATATGTGTAGCTTTTAATGCCTAAATTTCACCTAAATTAAATCCAAGCATTGAATAATCAAAAGTTGATTTAAAATTTAGGCGTTAACCTTGAGACAAAGAAAAATACAATATTTTTCCTTTTCATCCCTTTGTGTCAGGGTTAATTCCAACTCTAAAAGTCAATTAATGAACACTTTGGAGGGGTTCACCATCCCTCTAAAAGTCACAGCCATGAGAAAATTCAATTTAAAAGAAAGTTTTTAGATTTTTCAGAACCCAACACCTGAATTTTCCCTAAATTAAATTCAGGCATTGAAAATTCAAGCATTAAAGGTGAATTCAGGCGTTAGAGTAAATTCAACATTAAGCCTGAGAAAATTACAAAAAATAGTAACTTCTAGAATTCATAGGCATGGACTTTAACATATTTTAAGACATGTATGAATGAGAGAAGTCACCCTAAAAAGGCGGGTATTTAAAGTGCCTAACACCTTCTCCAAATGCAACTAAACAACTTACTCTCAATCTCAAGAACTCAAACTAGTTTTAGGAGTTAAACCCCTAGACCTATGGGTCTAGACTTCTCTTCTTCCCCCGAAGAAGAGAACTGACATCCAACTCCATCAGTTAAAATCCTGAGTTGGTAGTGACTCCTGGAAAAGCCTAACCCTAAACTCAAGGGTCAACAACCTTTACGAACCAATATTGCGTGCCAAAGAGTGGGCTCGAAAACCACGGACAGGTGGGGGAATCTAAACCCCTCTAGATCCCGATGTCCACATAGGTCCTCCATCTCCTCTTCCCAAAGGTTAGGGGTATAAACCCTCTCCCTATGTTGAAAAATACGGCTCGTCTCCCAGAACTGAGGTATCGTGGCTCTCCCTTCTTTGTCCTCTTATCCCTAGCCACCATCATGACTCCCATCGAGAGGGACGTGGGGTTACCATTGTCTTGTTTCTTGGTTGTCGGGCTCATCCCTTTGGCTTCCCAGCTCCTGTATGATTTCTTAGTTCTACTCCATGAGCATTTGTTTGCTCGCCGTTAAACCTTGAACCCATTGTTCGAGGATAGCTACACAGGGCTTTTTATGATGTCCTCCATCAAATATGGAAGTTTCCTACCCATCGACTCTGGCACTAGGTTCACATTGAGCCGTCATCGACTTGGTCTCGACCATGTAGACCTTTGGTTCTCAGCGAAGGAGTTCCCATAGATGGAGCCAACTGATGGTGTTCAGAATTGAGGGTACCCTAACACCGGTCAAATGTTCATATGACAGGCCTAGATCTTTGGTAAAATGGACCCTGCACAGGACAAATAGAGAGTCAAGGAACTAGACACCGGTGAGGTGTCAGCCTCTAACTCTCCAATGGTTAAGTCATATGGTAAGGATAGTAGAATGCTTAACTCAAATTAGGGTTTCTTGTTTCTCATACCTGATGAGTGAATCATTGTCCATATTTATAGGCTTGAGTAGTGGCATATCAAATGATGTATGACCTATCTCTCCCCCATGTTCTTTGTCGCACCCCCCTGCTCCTATTTTTCTATCATTTTCTTAGTATGTAAGCTAGTTGTAGAGGATATTCTCCCATGGTAATGGCTTTTGGATTATTCTTATTTCCTAGTACAGAAAGTAGTTCCTTTATCCTTCTTTCCTAGTGGGGTTTTTTGGAGATTAAACAACTGTCGTGGCTACGACTCCCCTTTTTAGTGTCAAGAGGTTTGGGTCATGCCACTGTCGTGGCTGTGACTCCCCTTTTTGGTCTCAGGAGGTTCAAGCCATGCCCCAAGGTGATCTTGAGGATTTTGGGGTGTCAAATACCGAGTAAAGGGATGAGTGACTTGGTGCTTCCTTTATAATCCTAGTGTTGAAAAGTTGTTGAGTAGCAAAGCCTTTCTTTGGGGCCCCTAGTATTCTTTGGGTTTTATCGCTAGGCTTTATCAATCATAGGATCGTAAAGACCCCCTACGTTGGTTTCTTTAGGGACTCCCTAGGTTAATTTCTTTAGGGTCGGGATTATGCAGGTTTGTCGGGGTCATTTTATAAGGGCCTTGATATCTTTCCCTATCACCATATTTGACTAATGTTTATCAAATTTTACTTGAGGGCTTGCACAGAGAGATCCTTGATGAGTTGTGGAATGTCGTGAGCTACAATTGTTCCTACCCCAAGGATTTTGGTGGTGTTTCCATCACCAAATATGACATATTCACCTTGAGCTTCCTCAACTTTGGTAAATAGTTTTCTCTCACCGGACATGTGCCTAAAGCACCCACTATCAAGGTACCACCTGGATGAGCTTCTAGCTCTTAGTGTAATGTGGATGACTAAACACTTTGTGTTATCCTTCCTTACCCATACTTTCTTAACCTTATGAGGTTGAGAGACTTGTCGTTTAGAACTTTGTTAGGCTAGGTCCTTCCAACTCTTAGATGAGTGAGTCATCACTGTGGGACTCATCATTTTCTTCTTCTAAGGTTTGAGCTTCTCCTCAAGCTCAAGTACCTTGTTGAACAATTTTTGATTGTCCTCAAGGAGTCTTCTCTTTTCATGCTTCCTATTATTTTTTTCTTAGCCTAGAAATAATCTAGAGCCATTGAGCTTCTTCTCTAGCTCCACTATTTTTAGGCTCATCTTCTCCTTTTCACATAAGAGCAAGTAGTTTTCTTTGAAAAGATCTTTCTCCTTTTTACTTTTCGAAGAAGACTCTTGTCTAAGAGTAGAGATAGTGTCTTTAAGGGACTTTGACTTTTCAATCAACTCAATGATTTCCCTTTTAAGTTGTTTATTCTTCTTTCTCAACTCTACACTTTACAAAAAAATGTCATCAAACGCCTCTTCTACATCATAGATCTCCTCATCTTCTTCATACTCTCCCTCATCTTTAGTTCAGTCACTTGTCTCCAATAGTGAACTCATGGGAGTACCAAAGGCCATAAGGGCCTTGATCTCTTATAAGGGAGCTTCCTCACTACTTTGGGAGTCATGTTCTGAAGTCTTTGACTCATCATCCCATGTGGCAGCCATGGCTTTGCCCTTTGACTTATCCTTATTTTTCTTATTGTCATAATCCTCAGTAACATGTCCTCTACCTTTTCATTTATAGCAAATAGGTGGTTCTTTGGAGAAGTCCTTCTTCTTTTTATATTTAGGATATGACTTTCTTA
Source organism: Platanus orientalis (assembly GCA_025762735.1). Taxonomy (NCBI): domain Eukaryota; kingdom Viridiplantae; phylum Streptophyta; class Magnoliopsida; order Proteales; family Platanaceae; genus Platanus; species Platanus orientalis. The sequence continues at coordinate 6,890 of JAOXJP010174644.1, forward strand.
TTTTCTTGTTCTTGGAGTAATCCTTGGTATTTCTCTTAAAGAACTTTTGGACCCTCTTGGTAACAAGGGCCAAGTCATCATCCGAATCTTCATTTGATTTGGAAGGCTCTTCTACCTTAAAGGCAATGCCCTTCTTCTTGGTAGATTTCTTTATGATTGTTTCAAATGTTTGAAGTGAGCTAATCAACTCTTCTAACTTCATAACTTCTAGGTATTTGCTTTCTTCTATAGCAGTTACCTTAGGCCTAAACCTTTTGGGAAGGAACCTAAGTACTTTCCTAACCACTTTGGACTCAGGAATGTCCTCACCTAGACTCATGATATTCACCAAGTTTGATAACTTGGCATTGAATTGGGAGATCTCTTCATCCTCCTCCATCCTAAGAGCTTTAAGTTGTGCCATATACATTTGAAGCTTGGACATCTTAATGGCCCTTGTACCCTCATGGATAACGGAGAGAAACTTTCACACTTCTTTTGCCATTTTAAGATGAGTTATCCTCCTAAACACATCTAGGGCTAGGTTAGGACACTAGCTATGGCATTCAACGCCCTAAAGTTGAACTTGTGAGCATCTGCTTCAACGGGAGTCCACTCACTTCTAGGTTTTTGGGGCTGTGTATAGCCATTGATAATTGTACTCCACACCCTAGGGTTATACGCATTTAGGAATATTTTCATCCTAGATTTCCAATAACTATAGTCTGTTTCATTGAAAAATGGACAGGTGGTAATGGACATGCCACTATGTTCTCTAGCCATCTAGGATTTTTTGCTAGGACCTTACTCGGGATGTTAAGCCCTATGTGAGTAACCTAGGCTCTAATACCAATTGAAATTTCTCTAAAGTAATCCTAAAGGGGGTGAATAGGATTTTTTAATTAATTTACCCATTTTAATTTTATTTTGTGGTTATTATTAATCCTTTTCTAAATTAACCCAAATGTGTGTATGTGCTCTAATGGGTCTACTCAAGTATAATGTCAAATATATGCTAGGAAAGGGTAGTAGAAAGCATCAAAGTGAAGAGACAAGAAATCATACAATACAAACCACAATAAGAGATTTATAGTAGTTCAGTACTTAAGCCTATGTCCACTCTTCTAAAGCTCATTACCAAGCTTAGGTATATTTCATTTAGGTACTATTACAACCTAGGTCAATATACAAACTTAACTACTTGTTGACAAGCAAGTTAAACAACAATACTTGGTGTTTCCGACAAGTGTGTACTACTTCCAATGTCTCTGGTGGAGGTAGTAAAGCTTCCAGTGTCTCTGCAGAAGGAAAGCAAGAACAATAATGAATATAAATGTAAATGAATGCAAAGTCAAGCAAATATTAACACAAGTTGGTTGATATTGCTAGTTACATAATAGTGGGGTGCTCCTTGTTGAGTTAGTTTACCTTAGCTACCCACAAGCTCCAAGTACTTAGCTCTACTCCTCCTTAAGCTCAGCTAAACGAAGTTCAAATTTTAAAAATCTTTTTTGGGATTTCGTGTCTAAACAATATTCCAAAAATACCCTCTAAACCGATTGCTTGATCTGCAATGGATTTGGGCTCCAAATCGATTTTGGATCAAACAATCGATTTCAGCTCTTACTCAAACTCGCAATCAATTATGAGATCTAAAATCAATTTTCAGTCTGAGTAAATTTTTCAAAACTCATATCAAAATCTATTTGGGCATATGGGTTTTGGGCTCGGGAGTCTCAGTTTGAGTCCAAACTCATAAGCGAAACCGATTGCGTGATCCGTAATTGGTTTCGACTCCCAATTTCTGAAAAACTATTTTGGCCACATGTTGGGGGTTTGTCCTTAGGTATATTGATTTGGGCATATGTGCGAGACCTAAACCATGTCTAGGTTCATTTTAAGGTATTCAAAATGATATGCATGCATGATTTTTACCTTCCTTGGTGTGCCAACTCTCCGGTCTCTTCCTTGAGTCTTTGATCCTTCTTGGCTTCATGTGTTAAACTTATGAGATCATAAGACACTTCCAAGACTCCTACCACTACCCAATTAACCATGGGATTGACATACATCATCAATGACTTAGAGAAATGCAAACCCCTCAAGTCTAGGGGCGAGTCTATAAATATGAACACTTATCCTAACAATGATGTTTTACCAAGTGTGTTCACAATAGATCCCTTTAATGCATTTATATAATGCATCCATATGTAAGCTTAGAGTCTCACTCTAGTGACTAAGATTACATCACTCCATCATATGGTAGCTCTACATAAAGCAGCCCTATAAGTAATGTGTCCAGCATCACCTATAGTTGTAAACTTTTAGGTCTACAAGAACTGGATTATCAAATCTCTACACACATTCTAATGTGTCTGACATCTTACTATGTTACTTAACGACCACCTATCTCATCTCATGAGATCAAATAATTGCTCATATAAAGAAACAAATACATGTGATGATAGAAATAAATAGTTATTATTAATTAATCATGCTTATATTTTATGTGAATGGCTTTGTTAGGACACACATTTTCAATAATCTCCCACTTGTCCTCAAAGCCAATCACTAACTTGTCGGATACCCATCTAGTCAATGTATTCATTCTATGCCTTTTGCAGTACCTTAGTCATAGGTCTACAAGATTATCTGGGAAAGTTATCAAGGTGATACTAATTTCACCTAATTGAGTCATAAGTGACTAATCTTTGATAATTACACTAAGTTCTATGGAACTACTGTAACTTAAACCTTTTATATGTGGCTTCTTAAGCTACAGTATAATCTATCCATTTTGTATAATCTGCAGTACATTACTGCTTCACACTCTCACAACTAATGAACTTCCTCCCACTATAAAACATAACAAGATACTATCCAACCTTTTGAATTGTTCACATTTTTTGTAAGCATAATTATTGGTCCTTGTCTTATATTTTAGCATATAATTTTTAACTATCTAAAGATCTCATCCTAGACTACTTTAAAAACCTATTTACTACAATAACTATACATCTTGATTATTCTCACATAATTCCTAATGTGTAGGACATAACCAACATACTGGACTAAAATGAATAATTACTTTTTCATTTACTTTCTTATGCACATCTAGCTCTTTTGAATCCTTATAAAACTTGATTGTTTAATCAATAGAATACTTTATTCATATTTTTCAGCAATCAAATAATAAATTTCATCCATATAGGTGAGAAGTAGGGAATTTAGAAACTCTCCCACTTCATCAAAGAACTAATGCACTAGAAGGTAAATAGGTTTTGAGAGCATATTTTCTAACTAATCTAGTTATACTTAGTTTTTGAACAATTCATAAAACAATCCTACTTCTTTTATGTAAAACTATGACATTATCTTTCTAAAATGTCACATCTAAGACATGGTATTTCTTATTGAAAAACATAGAAGCTAACTCTTTAACTCTTGTATTGTACCTAACTATTAAGTTCACTTTTCTATGTTACACCTAACATACTTGTGTAGAATAGTCGTACACTTACCATCTTGATTGGGTCTTCACCTAATTCATAATCTATTGGACACCAAAGGTATATTTTTAAATTAAATCCTATTTAATTTTAACTATTTGTAGTTTGTAACCACAAAATTTGATAAGCAACTCTTGAAAACATTTTAAGGTTCCTTACCTTTTTATTATTAGGTTTTACTCTTTCTCCAAGGAAAAACTTAAATATTGGCATTCATTTAATCAATCTATTAGATCCTATAAAACTTTTCAACTAATTGCAAATACATTTAGTAGACTTTGTTCCACATTGTATGATTTATAGGAGCCAACTAATTGAAATAAGGAATACAAAAATTTGTTATTATTTTACTTCTTTCACTAAGAAGCTAATACATGTGATACATTTTTTGTTAATACATAATTTACAAGAATGGAAACACTTTCCACTTGCACTTATTATTTTTTATTTTGTTTCTACCACTTATCTTGTTCACACCACCTTCATCTGCACTATTAGAAACATCAAGAGTAAATCTTTTCTATTTGAATTAAAAGACATTGTCATAATTAGCAAGGTAAGCACTCATCTTTCATCTTTAATGAGATTCTTATCATCCTACATAGGTATTAGTAAAACCATACCTCGTTCATGTCTTTATATGACACAAACTAATTACGGCAAAAAGGCAAGAATCGAAACTTACATCTAGTTAAACACTTTGACTCATTAAGATCTCTATCATTCTATGAACCTATCATCTGTGAAGATGTGGTCATCTAACTAGAATATCTTTATTGTATTCATGTGCTTACCAAGCTTATTATAGCTTTTTTCTATACAGCTTAATTCGACTTATTATGTTTCTGTTGTGCCTAAGTTCCTTCATATGACCCGAAAGGTTTAGTGATATGAACTAATCTAATCTTTTAATTTTAAACATAATTAAAATCTTAACTTCTAGTTCATAAAGTTTGATATATTATATTATTATAATAATAATATTTCAAAGAAAGATAATTATTATTACTTTTGATATCTCATATCAAACAAGCATCATCATCACATATAGTCAACCATCTAGTTTTAGGTTTTTTAAATTAGATGGTATTAATCCTAAGTGATCATAAGAAAACTAATCATTCTTAACTTAATATTATCTTGTGGGAATCAATCATGTTAGCTTTGATTAAGCAGATAGATACTATCCATCAACTTCTGGTAAAAGCTTGTTTAATCTCTTTTCTAGATTTATGATTTATGATCTTCTAGTTTCTGAAATAATCACGCCTAAAATCTGTGGGGCTATCATGATCCATTCAGTTAAGTATAAACCCACCATCTCAGTCTCAATGTATCTACTATGGAACAATGTATCATGTCAGCTTACACTCTCACTAGCCATACCCAAACATATCCTAAGAAGTGAATAAGAGCAAATCAACTAAAAACATATATAGTTTTATTATATGGGCATCAACCAACCTATTCTAGATGAAATCTCTATCCACTGACAGTGGAATGCCACAGAAATTATTTTGTGAAATAATTCCTACTTTCATACTTAATATTCAAAATGAGGGATATTAGGTTAAGCATCTTATACCATTATTAATTCATATTATTTATACATAATGATATCTCATATTATAACTTAGTATTTCTAATATCTCATATCATTAATAAGTTTTTTATTCACTTTTGAGATTTCATGTCAGAACTATGTTTAGAACGTTTATAGAACCTTCCATGAAATATCAAATCATAATTTTCATTTTATCCCATGCTATTACTACGTTGATTATACACTTCTAACATCTCATGTCAAAATTAAGAATATCTAACATCTCATGTCATAATTAAGAAAATCTAACATCTCATATCATAATTAAGAAAATCTAACATCTCATGTCATAAATATTTCATAAACATTCAACTATGCATTTCATAAATAAAACACTATATTATCACATTCCTTAACCATCTCAAAATTATACTGGGACATATTAATCATCACATGATTATATTTACACATGTTGATCATCATATGATCATCATTATCTGGCACCTACACAAAGTATCAAACTTAAGCTCCTATTGCCATTAAGGTCTCCAATCACATTAATAAGACCTCATGTATCACATATATCCAGGTGTAAATATCAATTAAATTATTTAATCTAGATTGTAAACCCTATAAATTGTGTTTTGTTGTGCTATTAGGTCAACAAGTGACTTAG
>JAOXJP010174665.1:0-12596 GCA_025762735.1 Platanus orientalis
CCCTCCTCCTTCATCCGGGCTTGGGACCGGCAATGTAACTAGGGTTAGGGTATATAGAAAATCAGCAAACTCATCAAGTGGATTTTAGGGATTTAGGTGCTTACTGTATAGGGGCAGAAAACCCTTCAAAACAAAATTGGAAGGGCCTTTTTTAGAGGGGGCAATTTTGATGGGAAATCCTAGGGAATTCTAAATTTTGGCTGCCTTTGATTAGGTACTTCCACTATTTCTAAACTTCAATATTCAGAGTTATCAGCCATAGGTCCTTCAAATCTCAGCAATTAGTGCTTGTAAAAAAGGATGAAGGAGAATGAAGAAGAAGAAGATGGATGAATAAGTAGAAGAATACGGAAAATAAGGAGAAGAAGAATAGGAAGAAGATAGGAAGGGAGAACCAATCAGCACCAATTGATTGGGGTTTCTAATGGCACCGACCTCACCAACCGTGAGAAGAGGGACAAAACCCAAAAATTTATTTCATCAATTCATTATTGCTCCAATACAAGTCTTGTAACCCTCTTTATAAAAACTCCAAACAGAAAAGTTTAGAAGTTCCCAAAATAGAAACTCCTAACTCATTATAAAAACTACTAAATTCTAAAACTGCTAATAAAAAAACTTTTAAAACTACTCTAGGAGAGGCTGGCGACCAGCTCTCTTAAGGACCCCACACATTGACTCTTTGACTCACCTAACTTCTTAAAAAAACTATTCCCGTCACTCACCAGTACTCCGTTAGTAATTTGGTCATAACTCTCCCAAATCACCTCGGATTTGGGCAATCTTGGTCTCTTTTGAAAGTTAACTGAATGTTCCTTCTAAAGATACCAGAATCTATCCAAAAGAGTAAGTTTTGACCTTACAAAACTTGGGCTAAAAGAAATTTATGGGATTACCCTAATACCCTAAATTGACATTGGCTTTCAAGCCTTATTACATAAAAACCCCAGAGATTAAAACACCCTAAACTACTCATGGCCTTTAGGCCTTATTACAAATAAACCCCAATATCACCCATTGTCATCTAGCTTCTTCCTTTTAAACCCATATGCTTCCGCATCAGGTTTGTACATATAAATACAAAGTATACAAGAGAGTATTTCATACTCACATTATTCTCCCTTATGATCCCTTATCTACACTTCATCTTCTTTCTCTTCTTCTTCTCCTTGCATACAAACTCTAACCCCAATCAACTAAACTGATCCTAAACAAACCAGCTATATACTTACACAGACAAGACAAAGATACTCTTACACTCTCATGTACAATTATGTCTCTGTACACACAACTCTCTCAACATTTAGTTTTTATTAGGATTTTTGCCCCATGGTTCATTGATTGGTCGTAGCTTCCTGCTCCATTTCCGAAGGACAAAAGTCACCTTTTGACAAATTAGTTCCCCAAAAATTCAATCTCCAACATTTAAAGCTCCACTGAACTGTTCATTTTTTTTTCTTTTTTCTTTTATCTTTTTGGATAGGAAAAATAGTTTATTGACTGAAAAGTTTAATCTAAAATCATGCCTGGTGTAAAAATTGTATGAGATTCACCATAGTGTGTAATATAATAGGTAAGCTTAAAGGTTGTTTCCAGGCCCTGGCAGGGAGATGCCAACTGTCTCTTTCCATCCAACAAACACAAACTGGAAAGCTCTATCTGGTGGTCTCCTTATCTTCATTTAATCTATCGGCTCTCTCATATGCAACAAATGTAATTCAATCCTATTATTACAGTAGGGGCTGAAAACTACTCTATGTACTTATTAGGTGTGAGAAACTCTAGTTGTGGCTTTTGCTTGCTACTGTTGAATCCAAAAAAGAGACCCCCTGATCACTATTGATCCAAATGAAGAAACCGTAGCCTTCAGCTTAGAATTTCTGTGCCCAAGAGCAGAGGATGTGTATCTGGACTGCCTCAAGATGTAACAACTTGAATAAGCTGCCAAGAACCCTTCCCATGGAGTGGTATTCGACTTCCCTGTAATCCATCCAGTGGCAAAGAGTGAGAATAGTAAAGGGAGTTCAGATTAGGTTTCAGACCAGGAATTCATGTGGACCTGAGCCAGCAGGTGGGCATGGAAGGTACCCAAAGTATATGGCTTCTACAATTGTGATATTTCTAAATTTATGATCTGCCCTCATCCATTAGTCACATGGTGCCATGCTGGAGACCATCTGATTGATGGGAGGCACTTTCAGAATTAGTTTCCTTTTGTGTACAATAACTCACTTGTTTACTTTCTTTGCTGAAAATTTATCCTCCTTCCATATGTATTCCTCTATTCTTTTCATATTATTATTATCTATAAATACTAATTACTAAAGAGAAAATAAGCATGGAGCATTTCTTATTTCACAGATATTGTTAATTATTTCATACTTGGTAACACTTTCCATGCTCTAGGATAGTTATATTTCGTTGTGGTCATGAGGGAAGTGAATCTTCTAGGTTGTTGATCGTTATTGTATTTGACTAATAAAATATGCTTGAATCATTCTTATGCAGATCATAAATGTTGGTTTATCTCTCATATCTATTGATAATAACTTGTGTTGCACCCTTATGCAGGGTGAGAGGAAAACGCTACTTTGACTGCCCTCCACTTCATGGTGTAATGGTCAGGCCAGACAAAGTAAAGGTCTGTATGTGATTTTTTTTTTTTATAAATTTTTATGGAAACATTAATAATGTGCTGAAATACTGGTGGGAAATTATTCTATCTGTTCAGAGGTGGAGCCTGTTGCAGATGGGTATTTCACACACACACACCTTTCAGAAAGATAATTTACAGCTTGAATCATGCACTAAAAAATATAAAAAATTCAACTACTCTGGACTAAAAGGTTAATCCATTTGTAAATTTCAAAAATGATGATTAAGGAGATATTCCACGTCACTTAACACTGAAAAATTATACAATTAACATGTCTACATGAATTTTGAAGAATCTGAGATTTGCATCACAATTTCTTTGTGATAGTGTCCAGAAAGCTCTAATAGATTTCCTTCCCATTATTTTAACATATCATGAGTTACTTAAATCTTAAAACAAACCTCCAATAAACATCTGCTGATATTCTTTTTTTCTCTATCATTTACCTGATGCACATAAAACATAGACTAGAATATGGGCCTCTTGACTATTTCTTGTATCTAAAATTTTCTTTCACCTTTTTATTTGTCTATGTCATGATCCTAGAAAGTTCTTTTTTTTTTTGTTGGTAGAACTAGAAAGTTCTAAACAAGACTAAATAGGTGTTTTATTATTTCTTTGTTTCTCAAAATTTATCCCTAAGCAGCCACCAAGCTTTCTGCACTGTTGCATGGATACAGACAGATGAATTGGAATCCAATGCATGTTGTCACCTCTGACTTAACAAGCTAAAAAAAATATGGTTTTGTGGTCTCATACAGGATGATCAAATATGTTATGAATTTTATCATTTACATACATTTAGAAAAGGGAAAAACCATACATGTGAAAATTTTATATTTACCACCTAGAAACTTTCCATAAGGAAGGATGGAATTAATATTGCATGCTAGATGTTCATTTATGCTAAACAAACAAGGATGAAAAAAGATGAGGAAACCCAGAAATGTCCCTCTAGAATCCATGGAGAGTTAGAATCCGACATGTGTCCAACATGGATGCCTCATCTATTAAGAAGAGTCCATGCTACACTGTTTTTTGAGTTATGGGGGGGCTTGTTGATGTTGAGATACATGTGGTAAGTTTGAATATGCTAGCTGATTATCTTCCTTTGCACAGCATTGTGTTTAACTAGTCATTGGTGTGTCTCTGTACCTCAATTCTGGGTTCAAGCCATGAACTGGCTACTGGCTCTTAGCACTTGATTTCTTCTTGTATAATCAATCTCTTTCTGTAGCTTTGCTAATTAACTAGTTCAATATTCTTTGAAGTGCCAAATTTGTGTTTTGGGAATTAAGAATGACATGTTATGTGTGATATGTCCCTAGTCCTGCAGATATGTTTTGTTTGTATTATTTTAATTTTTGAAAAGCTAGCCTCCTACCATACCAAAAAAAAAAAAAAGCTAAACACCTACTGAATTGTCCTCTCAACCCAGAGCCACAGTGAATGCTTTGCCCTGGTGTATCTTTATTTAATTTGTTGAATACGTCAACTTGCACATGTGGTAGTTATAAGGCTTATTGAACAAATATTCTTAAACTTTCAACTTCTATGCACAAAAATTTCCACATCATCAGTGCAGAATGTGAACCTTTCAAGCTAGAATTTAAATCAATTACAGAAGAATTTTATAATCTTGTTTCTTTTAAAACCTTTACTCGTTGAACTATATGTTGAGTTTTGCACCTTCTAAAAGCAATAAACATACTCAGACCTCTCAATCTCAAGAGATTTGCCATGTTACGTGTCCGTAAATATGTTAAACATTATTCCTCTTCTCCTTGAACACTTTTATGGTGTTTCTGATTAAGGTAGAGGTGGTAACATGAGGTAAGATAGAAGAAGAGATTGTTGAGAATTATAAAAGGAATTGGTCAGATTGTAGAAAGCTTGATATAAATGGACTTGGTCAAGTTGTAGGAAAGCTTGATTTAAATGGAATTGGACAAGTCAGGAAGCTGGTAGGTATATCTATGTTCAGTGAAAACTAGTTGGCCTCTGAAGATGCTTTTGTTGGTTGCTAGATGACCGTGCAGTGTAGGTGTAGTCTACTGTACTGCTTACATGGTTCCTTTGGTTCAAAACTCGGTCGAATACGTCATTAACCTTTGTGGTGGATCGATGAGAGTGTGCCTAGCCAGGAGTGTGGTTGGTGTCATCTCCCGTTCGCTGGCTGTGCAGCCTGGATTCAGTTCGTAGAGACTGAAAGTGGCACTTGGCTCAATAAGGTCACAAATGGAGTTCAACCAAGTAACATTGCAAAGGCATAATGATAGTTGGATTGGGATATCCCCGCCCTCTGAATTAGATGTGAAGGTCTCCCCTCATCTGGCTCTCTGGAGGAGAATCTCCACTCACTTCTTCCCCTAATATCCTCCCTTTACCACATCATGGGGGTTTACAGGAGATCCCAGAGGCTTGCTCGGAAAGGCAAATGTCTAAATTTCACCCTTTTAGATACATTTTCAGACCTATTGCTGGTACTAAGTAGCAGTTAAAAATTGTATCCATTTTTCATGATATTATGCATGGATCAAATATCTCATGGCCAATTTCTCAGAAAAAATGGTGTCTTCCACAATGGAATCTGGTAAGTGTTTACATCAGTAAAAATAAAATGCAGAGTATGACTAACAAATACTAAATGTTAAGAAGAATAAACTTAAGTACTGAATAAGAAATAGTGCCAAAGCTGTAAACAATTCAGTAAAAGAAATGCTAGGGCTACTGGGTGGTAACTTTACAACTCACTAAATAACAAGCTGCAGGGGTCCTTTACATGGGGTGCATAATTAAAAAAATACCCCTGCAACCTTGTTTGTTCTTTACTGCTTGCAGCACTCACTCAATGACGACTCAGTAGCACTAGCATTCCTCAGACTTATGATCATGAAAAGTGTAGGTTTCTCTGTTTTCTACTCTTCTCCATGTCCATTCCTGTTAGAATTATTTAATGTTTGCTCCATGTTGGTCAAGATCTGTCTATTATGTAGCTCAAATTTTGAAGAATTAGATGGTTATTTAAGATCAATCATTTCCCAGGTTGGCGACTACCCTGAGCGAGATCCCTTTGAGGAAGATGAAATATGAAGCATTCATGTAGAATGTGCTTGTGTGGGCGTGCACATGTACTTGCTCGCACACTTGGCTTGTGTGATTTTGGCACATCCAACACTAGTGTTGAAATTTTAAGTTAATAATGTATTTTCTTTTTAATTGTAAACTTTTTTAACGTGTGGCAGTTGCCATGTATATTGATTTTCATGGTTACATACAATTTACTATGAAACCTTGAGGTTGATTAAGCTTCACATTAGTCTGGTGGTACAGCCAGTGTGCCAAGGAATACAATGCCAAATGATTTTTTTTTTGTGCATTCTCCCATCGGTATTTTATTATGTTAAGATTAAATCACATTCCATCATCTATGGTTTCATGTTCTATATTTCAATTCCATCTTACTTATTGGTTGGTGGTCCTATGTGTTTAGATGCATTATATATAATCTCCCACAAATGGGATTCATCCTTTTTACCAGAATTTCCCCCCACCCAACTCACGCACACACCGTGGGAGCTTCTTCTCCACAACCACTCTTCTCTCTCTCTCACCGTTAAAATGAGCAAGAGCCACCCACTCCGGCGACCCCAGCGGCGACGGTGATGGCCAGTTCCTCCTCCTTCCTTTCCCTCTTCTTTTGTTTTTTCTTTTTTTTCCCTTTCCTGAACACCTTGTTACAGAGAGCTTATCTTTGGCCCTGTTGGCCTAACAGGCCATTCCCAAACGAATTAAAAAAGAGGGAGAGAGAGATGCGGGAGAGAGAGGAAGAGAAAAAATGGGGTGGGGAAAGAAAGGGGTGTGGTAAAATTTGGGGGGTGTATTTAGAAGCTCCCACACACCGCACTCCCAATTACACTTTGTCCCCTTGTTCTTTATTAATTGTATTTATTTTATTAATACTTTTCACTTTTTCTTTATTATTATTATAGTCACCCTAAGGTATCAGGGGCCAACACATCAGCACTGAAAAGTGACTTTTTGGGGGATGCTTTTCACTTTTTGGCACTGATGTGTGCCTTGATGTCGGTTTGACCTTAGGCTGACCTTAGGGGTCACACCAAATCCGAGGCGTCTGCTGTCATCAAGGGTTTAGCGATGGCTGGCATTGTTGCTCTTAATATTTTTATCCTTAAGGATCTGAGTGTTTGAACTGTTTTAGAGAACGTTTCTAGTTAACAGTTTGTTAAAGTTTTATAGATCTGATTGGTCGTGTGGCTGGCATTCTAGTTGACAGTCATGTTACAGGCTTAAGTACAAAATTCGGATGATGTTGTCGAATTCCTTTGGAGGTTCTTTCTTTTGATATGCAGAACCCTAGATCTGACCGATCAAGGAATTTTTTTTTGGCTTCTTTAAATATTAGAAATGGAGGCTGTGGTGATGTGGAATAAAAGATGGGGACGTTGAAGGAAGATTGAGGTTATGGTGGTGTAACGTATTTGGCAAAACTTCAAAAGTATTTAAAATATTTTGGATACTTCGACGGAGCCCACCTCCTTAGAACTGATTACTGGATGCAAACTTTTTTCTTAATTCTTTATTGATAATCTTCAACTTAAATAGAAATTTATTTCTCTAAACCAATAAGACAACTACTCTTACGTATGAGATTATTTTGGGATAATGTTTTCAATAATTTAGGATCGTTACATTCCCCTCCTCTAAAGTTTCAGATCGTCCTTGAACTGGAAATGCCGTTACTTTGTACAAAGTGTGTGATGACTTAGGGTGGCTTCCAATAAGAGTCATTTGAGGACATAAGTTTCTTAAGTTGTGTTGGGATTGGATTCTCTCATCTACTTCTTGAATTGCTGAATACCTTGATGTGCACCCAATCCAATCCTCTGCTTCTCATTGCTTGGGATGAGTTACCTGTTATCATCTGAAGGGAGACCTCTTGAGAATGATCGGATTTATCTTTCATGGGTGTGCCCTCGTATTCCTCCTCTTCATTATCTGGTTCATATTCTTCGGTGTTGTCAGTTTCAGTTGAAGGAGCATTGTCAGGAGTCAGGGCAAAAAAAACTTTCACTTGATTGAGAAGAGGCCCCGTCGAGAGAGCCTCTTGTTTGGAATCTATAGATGTGAAATTTTGAAATGCTTCTTACAACATTTTATGTTGTTTTCGCAGCACCTCTTCTTAGGCCCGGGGTGTCTGCAGCATCTTGCATGTGGCTACCCTTGTTTCGTTTGCCATGCTTTGAAAATCTAGCTTTGTTGGAAGGAAAGCCAAGCTCTGATACCAATGTAACATACCTGACAAAGATTTTAAAAAAATTGAAATATTTTGGATACTTTGAGGGATTCCACTTCCTTAGAACTCGTTACTGGATGCAAACTTTTTCCTTAATTCTTTATTGATAGTCTTCAACTTAAATAGAAACTTATCTCCTTAAACGAAGGACACTACTACTCTTACGTATGAGATTACTCTAGGAGATTATTTCCAGTAACGTAGGACCATTACAAAGAATTTGGTAAAGAGGTGTCAATTTTTGGTTTCGATATCTTTGTTTCTGAACCAATCATCAAGAATCATTATAATCTCAAAATAATTAAGTGTTAAAAAATAATTACACCTTTTAAAATAATATCCAAATTGATTGTGTTTTTAAGTATTTTAAATATTTGATTATTTGGCAAATTCATCAAACTTCATAGACTATCCTGTAAATTTCTCTATTTTTTTTGTTTTTGTTTTCTAGTTCACGTTTTGCTAGTATCCCCATTTGCCCGCTGTTTAAACTTCATTTAGCTGTCTGGTTTTCTTTATTTTGACGTTTTCATCTTCTTTGCTTGTCATCTTTATTTTTGTTTCATTTGCTGGTTTCGCATCATTTGTTACTTGTTGGCTTTCTGGTAAACTTCTCAGTTTTAGCTTTGCTCTATTATTGTTCCTTGTGCCTACTCAAATCCTAGTGTGGGATTTAATGGTAAAATAATGTAAATGAGATTGATCCTTTGTTAGTTAATTCATCATCTGAGATCTAGTTTCCATGTCTGCGAGGTCATTTTGTCCACCTATCCCCTGTAACTGATAAGGTAAGGAAAGATTCAAACGAATCTTCTTTCGGCACAATAAGTAAATGCCATTAATGGAAATATATGTTGAAGGAAGGCTCTCCTTAATATCTCTAACATTAAAAACTTTTATATAAATTAATTTTATTAATTTATTTAAATAAAGGTAGACGTTAGTAACATCTTCACAACAAGTCACTCTCTTCTATAAAAGAAGAAATAGAGTGTATAGAATCGATTGGAAAATGAGGAAAATTTCAAAGAAAAATCAAAGAGCCTTTTTCTAACAAATAAGCTTTTATTGTTTATATTTTCTAGCCATTTTCTTGATTTAAGTTTTGGTTGTGCACCTTGGAAATCTATCTGAGCTATTCGTTGGAGAACTCCCTTGTTGTGTAGAGCAATGGAGTATTTTGGTGCATCCCCTAGAGGTGGGCGTTGATCTAGGCTACTGCACGGTGAGAACCCGATGTATCCACTTTAAGGGCAATGGATTACCACGAGAAGCACCAATTTTTCTACAAGTCGATCTCAGATTCAGTTCAAATTGCTGCTCTGGGAACATGCTCAGTTTAATTCGTTACAATGTCGTCAGTTGGGTAAGTTCAACAATTTATGTTTATTTAGGAATCATATATGCTATTAAATAGAATATTGATTAGATTGACAATCTGTCACTAAATCTATATACAAAGTAGCAACATTAAATATGTGTAGACCAATTAATTTGCATACTCTACTACTTGTAATTCAGAGTATTGCTCTTATTTTATGTGCTTTTGATTTGATATACTTGTGTAAACTTGAATTCAGATTTTATTATGTATGTAGTTGCAATAAATTTTATGAATTCTTAACAATCTTAAAGTAGATACAACGGGGTTTATTTCTGAATTAAGAAATCAAATTCTTGGGTAGTGATTTCAATAAAATCCTATTGTACAAATAAATAAAAAATTTATTGATTAAATTATATTAAAAAAATTGATTGAAAATATATTGAGAAATAATAGTAAGAAAACAGAGGTTATGACATATTGCTTTTGGGATACTGGGTTCAAGCTTAAATCTGTATAGATTCGAATAGTGAAATTCGTATGAACTAATGTGATTCTTGTGATTTTTTTAATCCATACGAAAAAATTAAAAATATTTAAATTAAATTTTGAACAATATTGTAGGAATTATCATATTTTGGGGTTTTTAGTCACAAACCCAAATTTGTATGGATTCAGTTAGGGTTGTCAATTGGGCCGGGCTGGCTTGAAGCCTAACTTGACCAGCCCAAAAATTGGGTGGGTTGGGCAAGTTGAGTTTTGGGTTGGGTCGGGTTCGGGTTCAAATGTTAGGCTTGAAAAATTTTCAGGTTGGGCTCGGGGTCCAATTATTTAAGCCTGAGGCTTGGACCGAAGTGAATAAAACATGAAGTCTACCCGAAGCCCAAAAATATGTATATATATTATGTATGTTTTTCATTGAATTAATTTGGATGGTGAAGAAAAAATTGTGATTAAAGCTCTAAAACTTCTACTAATTTGGGTGATAAAATGTAAAAGGGTTTAGTTGTCAGAATAAAACAAATAAATTTAAAACTTTTACACATAAACATCACTTTAGTTGAATGGTTAAGGCGTTTGCCTGCTAAGTATATGGGTATAACATTTTTATTTATTTATGTGTCTCTACTCCATTTCGAGCTACCCGAACTTGGCCTGAAGCTTGAATAATTACAATGGACCGGGATTGGGTAGAGGGGACCGGACTGAGTTTGGGCTTGGGCTGGGGTTCTATACTTCGGGCTGGGCTTAGGTTAACTCTTGCCTAGCCTGACCCGACCCGATTGACAGCCCTAGATTTAGTTAGTACCATTCGTATGTGAACCAATATGGAAATTATATTAGGGTGATCCGTATGAATTTAAAGAAAAAAAGTCTTAAGTTAAAAAAAAATTGTGTCAGACCTAATTTGCAAGCAAAATTCCCAATTTACCTGATATGTGGTTATAAAAAAAAATTCAAATAGCTACAAAAAGAATGTGCCTATAAGAGGTGTCCTTAACAAAAATACTTATAGAAAAATTACATTTATAGAAGAATTATAAAAATTTAAATGAAAAGAATAGAAAGTTCTTAACCCTGTGAAGTAATAATTTAAGTACAACTCTTTTAAGGTGTGCCTTCTTATGAGAGAAAACATTTGATAGTAGCCTTATTGTAAAAAGAATGATCCAAAAGGTAGAGTAGCCTTACTATAAAAATAAAAGAAAATACTAAGCATGATCCATATAGAATTTTGAAAACTTCAACAAAAACAATGTTAAAGCATTATGAGTGTGAAAACTTAATTATTATAGAACAATGTATTAATAAATGAAGACCAAGAGAATATTTATTAAAGGTCAATAGGACAAATGTCAACAACATGACCAAAGTAGATATTGTGAAGTGCTAGAGATAAAGTGGTGAACATTGAGACCACTAAGAATTTCTGTATGACGAAGTTGTTTTTATCTTTAAAAGAGATTGAAACAATGAAATATTTAATTTTCTCATTGTTTGAAAAAAAAAAAAAAAAGAGACAATGAGATATAAAAGCATGTCTCTAACTAGATGGTAGAGCTAGGGAATGTTCCACATTTCCTTTAAAGCTGATACAATTTGACTTACTAATTAACTATTGTACAGAAGTGGGCTTATTTATAACCTCTCTAGAAATAGGGGTAAGGCTGTGTACATCTTGCCCTCCCTAGATCCCGTGTTAGCAGGAGCCTTGTGCACTGGGTTGCCCTTTTTTTTTTTTTTTTTTTTTTTTTTTACAGAAGTGGGCCTATTTGAGATCAAGTTAAATAAATATTTGGTTAAATACAAAGAGTGATGTCTTTGTTAGAGAAGAATACAAAAAAAATTGATTATACTAAATATCCATAATTAATCAAGAATTCATGTTGATTAAGATATATATTATTAAATGTCCTATGTTGAGAAAGAGAAAAGGGTTAAGAAAACCTAAGAGTCTATTATAAAAATTTTGAATTAACAAAATGAATAAATGTGCAAAAACAAAAAGCTAGAATATCAAATTATAGCTAACTTACACATGATAAATTCTCAACTAGCAAGTGAAACATTTGAGAGAAATATAATTCAGAGACTAGAAATAAGTCTAAAAGTGATATAGTTATCTGACATGAATTAGAATAAATTAATATACGTAGATGTTAGTATAGTTCCATATCTTTGAGAGATATGAGATTTATTCATCAATTAATGGCTAGTAAGATTAGAACATGTCCTAAAATCTGTATAGAGATGATGAGTATATACATAGGATAGAAAAAAACACTTGAATATATTATAAGTCAAGGCCTTTACAATCAATGAGACCTAAGTAGTATTCAATAAAAGGTAAAAAAAATATCATACCCCAAAGAATAATTGATAATGTGTTATAATTATTCAGAAGGATTAATGCATTACATATATTTGTCATTGTTAAAGATAATACTAAATTGTGGGAGTAAAAGTTCACAAGAAAACTTAATCAAATTGAAGGACAATTAAATTATTCAAATGAGGAGGGTAACATTAAGTTTGTGAATAAAAAACAATGAATGAGTGGTGAACCTTGTGAATATAAGTAAATAAAAAAAACTCTTACAATTTTGAAAGTGTTTTGAGCCAATAAAACACTAAATATAGAAAGGAAAACCGCTACGGGTTGAAAGGGTGTTTAATATTAGTGAAATACTAATATCTTTAAAGATTTGTTCTTCTCGGAGATTTTAAGATAAGTTTTAAAATCTAAAAACTCCTACCCATTCTTAAAGAAATATTCTTATTCTTAAGAAAGATAAGAA
>JAOXJP010174676.1:0-26598 GCA_025762735.1 Platanus orientalis
ATTCATGGCAACCAGACAGGGCCTAAATGAAAATCTTCAGGAGCAGAGAGATTTACCTTCAATTGAGGCCCCACAAAATAGCATTTGTCTGAGAATCAAATCCTAATAATGGTAAAAGGTGGAAATTTGTCTGCCCAAAAGGAGTTTTAAGTTTGCCGTAGGGGTGGCTACTATTTTAGAAGACATGCTCGATAAAATGCCAAATGGAAGGAAAGTCACAGAGTACAATGATTTTCCTTGTGTAGGATTTTTCCCTAATAAAGAAGGAAATTAACAGTTTGGGTTCACAAAGAAGGAAACAAAGAGGTAAGTTGCTCGTAAGGTCTTCATAGAGAATATATCCACCAACCAAAAGAGGGAAGAGAATGAGCTCTTTTTATTCCTGAAATACAGCACGTAAAGAAAGACTAATTCAGGGCTGTAGAACTTTCATTTGCTGGTCAGATTCATGTTTGTTACTTGTTTTGTTGGAAGACCCGGGAGATTAATAGTGTCCACAGTAAGATTTGAACTCGCAACCTAAAACCTGCTCTGATACCATCTTAAATAAAGCAATTAACTATCTCTCCTAACACCCTAAGGTTGTAGGAGAGGTTAGAGTTAATATACTTAATATATTTCAATGTCATGCTGTGTTCCCCAAACAGTTCTTTGTAATTTTGCTTGAGGATCTAGATTCCAATTTGCATCAGGCATCTCATCGATCATATATAATAAGAAGAAAAGCAACATATCAAAATTTCTTTCGTCATAATACTTCTTGCTCTAGAGCAATTTATTCAGTACAACAAAAAGGAGAAAATTGATTTCTCAAAAAGTACCAACTAGATCATTTTCCATTTTCACCACCAAAAAAGAGGGTCAACATAAATTTCTTACATCAGGATGGTATATCAAACCATAGAGGGGAAAATCAAGTGACAAATCAAGTAAAACTTTACTATATATTCTCTTGATCCAACCTACTTTGGGCAGCCAATAGAGCTGTCAATCGGGATGGGCTGGGCCAGGCCAAGATCAGCCCAAATTGTTTTTCATATGCTTGAACTCAGTCCGAGGTAGTCACAGCCCAAACTCATAACCTATTTAAAACAACGGGTTTCATGACGAGTTTGGGCTACCCAAACTAAAACTCTTCCTTTAATCTTTGGACTGATTTTAGTTCATAACTGCCTCTAAATGCATATTGCATGGGCTTTTTGGAACAGATGACATATTGAACTATTTGATGATGGTAAATATGTTAAAGATATATAGACCCAAAAATATAAAAATAAAAAATACAGGCCTAATATCAGCATCCAAATAAAACTATAATTTCTTAACTACTGCAAGCCGGGCAGGACTGGATATCGGGTTGAAATTGAGCCTTCCTGAAATCAGCCCAAATAAAACTTTAGGCATAAAAGCTGGGCACAAACTCAACCCAACATGAAATTAGGTTAGCTCAACCCGACTAGTTTTCAGAATGGATAGGCTTCAGGCAAGGCTGGCCCAATTGACAACCTCACCAATCAATCAGTCTGGTTCTGAAGTGAACTGACACTTTTTTAAAAACTGACTTTGATGGTAAACAGTTTTCAATCTGTACATGGATAATTCTGGTCAACCCCAATCAAGCAATCAACTTAGTCCATTAGGCTGAACGCTTTTTAAATGATCTTCTCATTCTTGGTCTTCCATGTGCTGCAGAGGATCCGTTCTCTACCAAAAAAAAAAAATTGTTGTTTGCCCATCGTAATCCATGATCCAAATCTTAAAAAGAGTTTTAAGATTAGCATAGTCACTAACCAGAAGGGTGCATGTGTGAAGATTGTTGACCCTTCTTCAGATAGAAATATGATAATCCCAAAATCCAAAAGTGAGAGTCTCAAACTTCCTACCAAGAGCTAGTCATCTACCAAAATGAATGTGGCAATGTGCCAACTAGATGGTCTGATTCATCAAATTCAAAATGGCTGAAGGGTATGTGGATTTCACATCATTAATAGAGGCCTTAGTATCTTTAATGGGATAACAAATCCTTCTAATCATCCATTTTAGAAATTAATCTCACATTCAATGTTGTTAAAAACCATAGGCAATCTTGGGAAAGAGAAGAACAAATCAAATGGTTAGGAATTTCCATCAGTTACGAATTGAATGGGTATGCCTCACCGTCAAAGAAGTTGACATGTCATGTATATGTTCTGGTTTTTTGAGCAGACCACCTTCTCATGTTAAGTGTTGAGTGGAGATTAAACATTAAGCCACGAGATACTCGAATCCATCTACCACCTCACGATTCCCACAATTGTTTTCACGATTGGACAACTACACATGCACATTTTGATTGGATATGTCTGGAAATTGCAAACCTATTCAAATTATAGGTGATTTGTCCATATCTTGGCATGGTAGGTGTATATTTAAAACACACACACACACACACACACACAATGAGATTAAAAAAAAACTGTGGCTAGAAAAAAGTTGTCCTCACTGATTGTGTAAGGCAAAATCTATCTAGATGGCTGTATCCGTAGGAGAATTAAAACTAGTTGTCTCATCCATGTTGGACAAAAACAAAAGCAAATAAAATAAATAAAGGACAAACAAAAAGGTAAAAAAGATTCCCATGAGTTGTCTACCTTTTATCTTGTTAAGTTTTCTCACCTTTGGATTTTAAGAAGGGAGAATGATCGTCTGTTTTGACACATACCTTTATAAGCGTACCTTTGATTGACACATGATGGGTTTTTGAATTTGGTCTCTTTTTGAATACCTACTTTTTCATCTGAAGGCTTTTTTGGACGTTTTTAACCTCAAACACAACACATATCAGCTTATCATTCACCATACACACTACAGACACTTCTTCATCACGAAACATTTTCTTCCTTTAAGAGGGGAACAATTGTTGGATCAGTTGCATGCATCACAAGTTTGCAACTTTGAGAAGCTTAATTGGATTTGGAATTTATATCTCATGCAATTGTATTTCCCCTAAGTTGGAACAAAATAATTATAAAATGTTTTGAAAATTCTAAGCTTCCAAGCAATAATTAAGTTTTGAAGAAAAAAATGGATAAGGCGAATCTTCAATGCCAACAAATTTGAAAAGATGTAGACACTAATATAACGTAAGCTTATCAAAACTAAGTTTTTATTTCAGTAGGTGCATTTCAAAATTGTTGTCACATGAGAATTTCTGTTGCAATGTAAAGAATTAAGTAGTTGATACATGAGGTACCAACCAAATCTACGAGAACATAAATATTTTCGTCCCCCTACAAACAAACAGAGAAACAAAAGCAAATTAACATAGAAAACTCTTGAAGTTCTCCTATTTGTGATTAAGGAAATGTCACTATGTATAATAGTTTCATCTCGCTAAAAGATGCCCTTCATGGAATAGATATTAAGAAATATTGGGCATTGGGCTAGTTTCTCAATAAAGGAGGAGTGAAGTTAATATTGAGTTTGATGAACACATCCTAATAAAAATTAGACTTTATTAAAATTAATTTTTATTAGCAAGGTTATTGCTTAATAAGATTTCTTGTTTCAGGTAAAATTAATTATAATTGTGCATATATGAGTTTAGGATTCACCAAATTTGTATTTGAAAGTGAGATAGTTGAGAAAAAATTGAACTCCCAATTAATGATAAATAAGTTGATGATATCTTTAAAGTTGTAAGGAGAAGCTACTGTATATATTTATCATTCATGGAACATAATCATGAATGAAAGTAAGTTTAACTCATTAATTCTAAATATTTTGAAGAGTAAGAGTATCTAGCTAACCTAAGCTTACCAAAATAATAAAATAATAGGGAGAGATGGATATATTAGTACTGATTATATTTTTTCTTGATGCTATAAATAGACTCAACATGTATATATAAAACTAGAAAAAGAATATTGAATTGTAGTAGTTCTAATGTAAGTCTACATTATTGTGTTATCGCATTGTTCTTGAATAGTATAGGATATTTTATTGAAATGAATCGAAGTCTACTAAAGAATATGTTTTCCCTTAGAGGTGGAGAGTCATGGAAATTATCCAATAAATTATATGTAGTTTTATCTACAATAAAAGTAATAGTTATGTCCTGAAAAGCAGAAATAACTTTGAAATATATGTAATTATGTGAGAAGACGTCAATTTTTTAATCATCGAGGGAATGGGATTTACTAGATAGACAACTAGTAATGGTAATCTAATCCATATAACTAGAGATCCTAAGAAATATGTTCAATGAGTAAGAACAAACCATTACGGAGTCTATAGACAAAACTGTCACTTATACTCTATCCCTAATGTGATAACAGTTCTAATTGCAGCATACATTATATAATTCTTAATAAATCTATATCTTTTTATAGGTGGTGTGTTATAGTTGTAATGCACCTTTGATAGACTCACTTATATGAATGTCGGGGTGGGCTTGCTTCCTATGAAAACTTGGACTTAATTCTCTAAATTTTTAGAACTCTCATGAGAATTCAAATAATGTACAGGATAAAAAAAAACACCAAATCGAGAATTTTATATAGTTTGGAGCTAAGGTTTGAATGTCATGATACTCGATTTGCACAAAAAGAATTCTAGTTCAAGTAACGTATTACAGCAAGATTCTATAGACCCAATTTAATTATATTAAGTGTTGATTCAAGTTCAAAAGACATTAACACTAAGGAACCTTAGATCTTCGCCTTAATCTCAAATAAACTTTTATTGAATTTGAATTATGTGGGGAATGTTGTATTTTTAAATTTTATTCATTATATATATTTTTATATTGGGCTTGATTTGTTTTTATTTATTTCCTAAATATATAGCATTACCTTTTTTGTAACTCCTTTAATCCTCTAAGCATTAAAGAACCCTTGCTAGTGGGTGGTATTTTAGTTGACTTTTATGCTTTTATTGTATTGTATTTAATGTGCTTTTGTATTTGGCAAACCAAATTTAAAGGCTTTAGCCATTTTTAGTTGCTATAACACAATTTATTATGCCTTAATTTCATCCGTTTGTTTAAATTTTAATGGTCTTTGATAATAAACCTTAGTTACATATTTTAATGCCATGGTCCAATAGCCCTATAAGCCCATGTTATATGTATACGAGTATTGGACTGCAGTGGAGGTGAGATATAACAATATAGAAAAATCTCTACTTCATTGCTCTTTTTTATATTTAATTTAATTTTATAATCTGAGATGAAGTACCTCTGAAATTCACCTAACCCTCTACTAGTGAGTGCACACTCTACTATGGATGTTATTAGGATTGTATCTGCAGTGAAGAAGAAATCCAAAAGGGGATGCAAAATCAAGTTTAAGGACAATATCTTAGACACACCTTAATCCACTATCTTTTCATTCACTAATCTGCAATTGAAAGTGTCTTAACTTATTTGTGTAAATTATCAACAAAAAAAAAACTTATTTTTGTGTCCATCAAAGTGGGTCTCAAATAATTTTGGTTAAATGTATGAAAAATTGTTATAATTTCATATTCAAGATTCATTGGTCCATGTTGTTATAATTTAGATTACTTAAGTGTCATAAACTCTAGTATGTTCAGACCTTATGTAACGTGTCATGTTCAAGTGATATCTTACATATAATAAGTAGGGTTGTGCATAGGGCCGGGCCGGGCTCACCCAGCGCAAAAATTGACTCAAAAGGCCCAGCCCAAGCCTAGGCCTGATAGAGCTTGAGTTTGAATTAAAGCCCGATTTTATGTTTAGGCCATACTTGGTCCTATCCTGGCCCAACCTAACACCCAATTTCCATTATACAGAATTTTTATATAAATTTTTAGTTTTATACAATGTACTAATGTACCTTGGGCGGGCCTGAGCCTGACCCGAGGCCTATAGAATAAAATTGGACTGGGCTCTTGCCTTGATTTCTGAATTTCTTTCAGGCTTGAGCCTAGCCCAAACCCATAATATACAATTCCAGGCTTGCCCCGAGCTTACTAAGGTCTGGCCCATGCATATTCCCTAAATAGTAGCATATTGTTTTCATCACTCAGCTATTTTCGTTGATTATGTTAATTTCCAACACATCTCCAACACATCTCGCTGCACTTGGTAGTCACCAGGTAGTAATAGTGCATTTCCAGTGCTTCCTTGCAAGAGCAGATAATTTTTTTTTTTTTTTTCCTTTTATAGATTTTGCGTTGCTCATGCTTTGAAAGTAATGCCTCTCTGCTGAATATTCAACTTCAACCAATTCTGTGCAACCTTCCGAATATCAATCGACTTCTCAGTTTTTCTTCATATAACAAAAGTGGAAGCTGGTTTCTGCAACCGGCTTTGTTTCATGACCCTCAGCAAGCTCGCGCGAAGTATTATGATCTTTAACAGCTCATTTGGAAATCAATAGTGACACAAGGGCCATAGGTTACTGTATAATTGTTCAACACAGGCAGGTTGAATTTTCGCCAACTCATTTCCATCAAAGTTTTTAGAATGTAGAGCTATAAATTCTTAGTTCCCTGAATTGTAGCATTGGATCATCCTGCAATGGGCTTCACAGTTGGGTTTGAGTTGAAAATGGGCTCAAAAGTCCAAGACGAGTTGGCAGATATAGTTGAGTAACAGACCAGCCATCCGGCCACAGTTTTGTATTATATTCAGGCCCAACTCACTCTCGGTCCTGTTCAAAATGTAGCAGGACATGAGCCCAGAACCGGTCCTTAACAACCCCAGATAGTATGACTGCGCTCAGCCCAAAGGACATGTTTGTGGGCTATACTTACTCGCAAGTGCATGTTTCTGTGTTGAGACCAGAATGGTCATGGGCCCTCCAAGCACACAAAATGCAACCAGGGCTACATCAGAATGGCCTCAATCCAACCCAGTGATATCACGTTCTCTACCAAAACCACATTCAGTTCTACATGTGTAACTGAGCTGATAGGATGACATTAGGGCTGTAAATGGATTGAATACAAGGCAGATGTAGGATATTTGTATTCGTTTATTTAATCAAATATTGGATCGAATTTGGATACTTTACGGATATTTACGAAAGCAATAAGGACCTAGGAACTATAGAGATGGAAGACCATCGGTGGAGTTCGCCACCATGGCCACTTCATGCTTTGTACATAATTCGCCAACTTCTATGTCCAAATCTAGCAATCTTAACAAATGCTTACAGACTAAAAAAGACCTAGTGCTTAACAAACTTAGTTCAACTGTTAAGAGAGAGTCTAAACATAGAAAGGTTCAGATTGTACTTTGGTAACGTTTTAGAACGTGGCCCACACAAAGTACCAATTGAAGGCTGTAGATCAATGAGTTTGTATTATGTTTATCACATAAGGTAATAACCTAAATCAAATCTGATGCGGCCTCCAACATCATATATTTTCCCTGTCGGGTCAACTTGCTTGGTCATAGAGCAACCTTAGTTCCCAAAGTCTACGCCTCTTAGGTCAACATACTTTAATTTTTCAAATAAAGAAGATTCACCTCCAAGTTTTGGTTTGAATAACAACGGTCGTAACCTTCCTTGTATGAAACAAATTAGTTCTTTTAAACAAATAACGAAGAATGAGAATGATGAGCCCTGTACGTTCCTCCCGCTGGAGACCCCACAGCCCATTGATCCATGACACCCCTTGGATCGTAACCCCAAATCGTACTCCAAAAGGGGGTTTTGACCACTTCATACTAACAGCATAGGAGAAGGGACTGGAGAAAAGCGGTTGGTGTTGGGAAATCAAATAGGGAGTCTATCCATCAAAAAATAAAAACAGGTTGTCAGAATAAATGGAAGGCAGCGAAAAGTTAAAAGAACATAGTTACCAAATGAATAGTCCCAATGAATGGATCGATGAGAGCAGAGCCATGTAGAGGTTAACGTAATGTGTGAAGTTAGATTTGGGTTAGCATCAGGGTTTTTTTCACCCCAATTTGACTCGGATATAACCTGAAAAACCTGAATACGGGAAATTTCGGGTCTTGAAAAAAATATTTGACCCATTTTTACGGTTTTATGTATTGGATCAGATCTGAACCGTATCCATTATGTATTAGGGATTTTAAGAGTTTATATATTTCGTTATAGGGTTACGTGCAAAAATGGAGAGAATATGAAAATTATAAATTGTCTTTGATGAGATTTTCGAGATAGTGAAAGTTTTCTATACAGTCCTATGGTTTTTCCCCCAAACTTTAGTTTCCACATAAATCTTGTCTTATGGGTGATTTCTATTTTCGTTTTGCTTGTTGATTTTATTGCATCCCGTTTTCTTCTAAGACAAAGAAGGTAAAACAATCCTTACAGTTAAGAGTTTGTAGAGTTCAATACTAGTTACCCTCAAAATCCAGGGTAAGTCTGATAAATGTAGAATCCATATACCAAAAATGGAGCTGGACATGCTCGTCAATCCTACACATCTGTCTGACCAAGCCAACCTAAAATATCCTGCACTTTGTACAATCAAATGATCTTAAGCATCGAATTCCTGCCTGGTGTTTGGATGCTTAACAATACTATGGACAACAGACTACCAAAAAACATGTGTGGCATTTGAACGGTAGGATCCATATTGGGTTATTGCTCACCTCTGAATCAATCAAATGTATGGCTAAATTGATGGGAACATGGATATTTCAATTGGTTTTACAAGAATGGCTTACTCGTGTATATCTTACACACTAATTCACCCTGGTTTAAATTTACCCAAAGAAAAAGCATCCTTGTTTGAACATAGATTGGTGCATGTAGGGTCCGATGGTGAGGATCTAGCAGCAACCTTAGAATGTCAAGTGTCAACTTTGGTAACTCAGTCACAGGTTATTAAATTAGTTGATTATGGTTGACTCTCTCTCTCTCTCTCTCTCTCTCTCTCTCTCTCTCTTTGATATTTTTAAAGTTTAGTGTACTTTTTCAAATCATTTTTTATGACAAAACACCTTTTAGTTTTTTAGTTTTATTACAAAAGTGTTCAAAACAGTTTTAAGTCAATTATTTACGATTTGTCTTTTTCAAAATCAATTTGAAATAAGTTCAATCGATCAAACAAAATGTAATTTTTTTTTAAAATTCAAACCCATTCGATCAATCAAATGGAATGAGTTCTGGACTTGGATACATTCGATACATCGCAGCCTACTCAATCGATCGAACTATTCAGATTGTGAAAATCTATTCACAATAAAATCACACAACTCTTCACATAAAGGGGTGTCAATTGTGTTAAAAACACTATTAAGTGATTGATCACATGAAGGGGTGTCTAAGATGTCTTAACTGAATGCATGAAAAAGAGAGGGGCGAGTCACACAAAGCTCTTTTCCAAATTGAACAGTAGTCCAGACAAAGATCAGATTTGAGAGTTATGTAAAGGCAAACGAAAGATGTCATCTATCAAAGAGGTGATTAAATCAATCCCACAGAGAACTCCATGACTTCAAATATTGAATGAATAGATCAGAGAAAAACTAATATGGATAAGTGGTTCTGGCATTGCTAGACAACACCCATAGGTTCAAGTTTCAAAGAAGGCAACCAAGTGTTCAGGTTGTCCAGACCATGAAATAGTCATTGGATCCATGTCTTGTTGAATATAGTTATCATCTTCACAGGAATTCATGATTACTTACGACTATTAATACACCTATATTCTCACTGCACCCTGGTAAAGCCTTGGATCTATAACCAGAAGAACACTAGACCCTTACAAGCTATCATGCTCTCATCCCATTTCGAACTAACATGAATGGACCCAATATCTAAAAAATCTGAAGCCGTCTAATAATTGTAAGCCTCTGAAAATAAATTATTTAACTTAGACCTTTTTTTTCTCTTGCTTAATATAAAAAAAAAAATTAACAATAATAAGTTCATAGTCATGAAACAGAGAATCGTTTTCATCACCACAAACATATGCAAGCAAGCGTTCTTAGGATATCAAGCTGAATAGCATTTTCTTTCATCCAACGACACCCATTATTATTGTTTGCAAATATCACAATTAGTAAGAGGAAAAAATGAGGATAACAAAGAAATTAGCAACTGAAAGCAGGTTACCAGGAAATTCAACCATCTTTCAAATTCCCAATTTACAGATGGATGGTATGCTAAAAACCATTAGTTGAGGTTACAATGTACCGATTGTCAGCAAGTGGAAATCTTGAAACTTCCAAAAACCGCGGTTCATCCATCTCTACCTCTGCAGAATCCATGAATTTGAGGACCAATACAAATAATTAAAAAGGGGTAGAGGTAGGAATAAAGAATCGAAGGAGAAATTCAGACGGATTACAAGAAAGAAAAGGAAAAACAAGAGTATAGAAACAAATACACACTAATTACCTTTCCAGTTTCAGGAATTTCAAAAACTTTGTATGAATCTGGTGTTACTTCCGACAACCATAAACCAGGAAAAATCGTCTGCAGAATTCAATAAATTTGCATCAGGTTTCGTTAAAAAGAACTACAAATTTGAATTTTTTTTGCATACACATACTTCCAAAGAAGAAACAAAAAATTCGTTAGCAATCAATTAAAGAAAAGAACGAAATTTCTTACATCCAGTTGCTTCTGTATGATCCTAGCCCTCTTCTTTGGCCTTCGTGACGGCCTCGACCCCGTCATAGACAGAAAATCGTCCTCCACCTCCTCTCGAGAAAGAGAGATTGAGAATTTAGGACTGTCCTTCTTCTCCACTTCTCGCGCAGGAGACAAACCTCTCAACCGAAGCGATTTAATGGTAGAAATCTCGGTTTGCAGATGAGAAGAATTTTGTTTCCGCTCCTCAATTTTCGAACCTCCTCCTCCTCTTCCTGTCTCATTCGGAACCTTACAGCCTGCTCTCCTCGTTCTGAGATTCCACGGCTTTGCAGACAAATCATCCTCTTCGCCTTCCTCTGAAATCACTAGTTTCATCTTATCCGCAGCCGTGCGGAGTTCAAACATGAGCTTTGCCCTAATAGCTGCAAATCCACCGTCTCCATCCCTCTCAATCTCGGATTTTCCTCCAGAAGCTCCAGTTAGCGGCAAAAACGATTTCTCGAAGCTTCCGTAGCCGTTCGAAGATCTCCATTTCTCTGATTCGGTTTGTTTCGTCCTTCTGATGAAACCTTCCGATTCGGCTTCAGAAGCCGATGATCTGACCCCGACAGAAGGGATTTCTCCATTTGAATTCACTTTCATGCATCTGAGAAGCTTTTGATTCCCCCATTTCAAGCAAGGCATCGAGAAATTGTGCAGAGACCTCGATCTTTCAGGAGCCATCGCCATGAACTTCCGCGGTCTTTCTTCTTCTGATGCTCCCGAAATCACCATTGATCGGGAGAGATCAGATCAAAGCTTTTCCCTCCTTTCCCTCAATTTTCCGGTGGATCGATTTTGAAGATATTCGATTAAGAACTCTCCGATGATTTGAAGAATTCAAGAAAGCTTTCACGAACGATGGAAAAGGAATATTTCTTTGTTTCTCAAATCGCCGGGAAATAGAAATGGAGAGAGAGAACATAGACTGGTTTAAACGTTCGGGTATGCCTTTGGGCTTTGGACTACGTTTTAAGTTGATTTCATGAATGACTCATAAGGCTAAATTCGTAGTTTTTTTCAAAATAAAGGGTAAAGCCGTAGAATGAGCGTCGTAAGCTCACGGCTTACCTTAGGGAAGGTCCGATGGCCGGGTTCGAACTCTCATTGGGCTTGGGTAAGAAATGATGGGCAAATACGGTGTTCCAATCATCTACAGTCCCAATGGATAGATATTACGCCAGTACCAATACCGTATGCAGAATGCACCAGTACCATGCCTGACAAAAGGGTGTTTTTGTAAACACAATTGGGTCAATAAATACATAATAAAGGATCAGCTAATCTCACCACACCCCTCCTCCATTTTTGATTTTTTTTAATACTCCCTCCCCTACCTAAAATACCCCTCCCTCTCTCCCACACCCCCACCCCTTCTTCCTCTCCGACACCGGCAATGGCGGCAGTCTTTCTTGTGACAACCCACTCTCTCTCTCTCTCCTAAAAAAATTACTTACCTAGGCAGCAGCGGCACAGGTGGGGGGAGGCCAACAGGCAGAGGTGCAGGCAGCGAGGTGGCGGCAGCAACGGAGTAGAGGTGCACTGGCAAGAGAGAGGGGGAGTGAGAGGAGGTGAGGGGAGGGACGGTGAGGCTTTTCTACACTCGGAGTAGGCAAATGCCTAGGTCAAAGGGTGGCCACATCAGCGTCAGAAGTGATTACACACACCCCCAAAAAATAAAAATCACTTTTGGTGCTGATGTTTCCACCTGCTTGAACATCGACAGACGAGGGCGGAGGTTAGGGTCAGCGTATAAAATCCTCACCGGGGAGGGAGGGAGGGAAGGAGTGGGGGTGCAGGAGAGAGGGAGGGGCATTATAGGTATAGGAGGGGGTAAGGGAAGGGGTATAAAAGAGAAAAAATAAAAAATTACGGTGGTGTAATGAGAATTTTTTGCAGTGTGTTTATGCTTCTGATAATAAATACTTGTGTGTTTATTGACGCCCTGAGGATTTGGTAGGACCAATTAAAGTCACCCTAAAGTGAGACCAATATCATGGGACAATACCCCAATGCACCAAAAAGTGAATAGCATCCCAAAAAAATCCCTATGAATTTGGTAGAACAACTTAAAATTAACCTAAATAATGACATTAGGAACCGACACATCAGTGCCAAAAAGTAAAAAGCATCCCCAAAAAGTGTATACCACTTTTTTGGCACTAATTTGTTGGCTCCTAATGTCATTCTTACTTTAAGCTAACTTTAAGATGTCTTACCAAATCCCACCCACCAAAAAAAGTAAGTCACTCTTTTGGCACTGATGTGTCAGCCCCTAATGTCAGTCTCATCTTAGGGTGACTTTAATGATCCACCAAATCCAAGGCATGATTGATGTACTCTTTGTCAAGCATTGTGTGTCACCTGCTTAATAGGTACTGGCATGGTATTTTTCCATCTGGACCAAAGATGATTCAATTCGTAGGCGGAGCAAATGTTCTGTTACTATATTCCCACACACAAAGGACGGGGTGTATCGAGTTAGGCTGTGTTTGGCAGCCACACGTAATGAAAATTCATTTCATTTCAAAATTCTAGGGCATTGGAGTGATGGTTCAAAATGAACTCATTCATGTTTATACTTGATAACAGTTATCATTTCATTTTAAAAAACCTAAGATGAGTTCATTTCTAATTTTAGTTAACAAATCATTACAAATTTGAATGAGTTCATTTTGAACCATCACCTCATGGCTACAAATGCATGGGGAATTTAAAATGAAATGATTGCATTATAGGTGGTTGCCAAATACACCCTTAGAATTGTTTAAAAAAATTGTATTAAAATGAAAAGGTAGGTATCTAAAAAGAGGGATGTGTTGGGTTAAAACCATTAAAATAGTGTTTAAATGAAAAGGAAAATACCTATAAAGAGCCATCAAATTCAAAAACAAACAAATTTGAGAATAAAACATTTGCTCCCAATCAGAAAATGTAAATATAGGATTGTCAATGGGTCGGTTAAATGGGTGATCCATCAGGTCAGGATAAAGGAAAACAAACTTGTGTCAGGTCAGGATAGTAATTTGGGTTAAAAGTATCAGGAATTTAATATAATGGATTTGGGTTTTTTTGGCTCTATCACCGCCATTTTGTCACAAGTTTGACCAGGGTCGACCCCATACCAAACCCAAAGTGTTTTTATCCCTAGTTAGATGTATAGAAGAACAGTACCATAGCTTCTATGAATGCTGATCAAGGCAATATTTAGTGTAGTATCAATTATTACAAAAAAAATTTAAAAAAAAATCTTTGTGGGAAATGATTAAGCAAAGACTAAGACATGATACAAAATTTCAAATATCGATGTAGCTTTTTTGTGAAAGACAAGGGTCATCAAAACTATATTTTTACTTATATTATTGTTGAAAAAGTATGGAGATAATAGAGAAGATTTCTTCATAGTCTTTATTAACGTAGAGAAAGCATACTATGGTCCATATAGGGAGAGAGAGAGAGTGTGTGAGTGTGAGTGAGTAAGTGAGTGAGTAAATAAACAATTGTTGAACAATCTGATAACAAACGAATTCCCCCTCCCGTTGTACAGCTGTACTATCCGACAATAGAAAAAGACACCTTGATTGACACTGTTAACTTTAGAAACTGCTTATCGTTAGCTCTCTGTCGTTGAACATTAGTCATAGCCAATTCATGATTTTTACTTTTTTTAAACCCAATTTTACCCTTATGGCTTAAGGCTAAGGCTGTCAATTGGGTTGGATTAGCCTGAAGCCCGACATGTCCGTCCCAAAAAATTATCAGGCTGGCCCAACCTAATTTCAAGTTGGACTGAGTTTGGACCTAACTTTTAGGCCCAAAGTTTTATTTGGGCCAAGTTTGGGCAAGGTCAATTTCAACCCGAGGTCCAGCCCGACCTGACCCGAACTAGTTAACAAATAATAATTTTATTTATATGTTGATATTAGGTCTCTAAAATATATCTGTTATTCCTTTTGAATCCATATATTTTTAACAAATTTACTATCATCAAATAGTTCAAGTGTCAACTATTAAAAAAAAAAACTCATATAATATACATTTAGGAGAAATTATGAGCCTAAAATCAACTTAAAATTTAATTAAAGACTTTTATTTGGCAACCGAAATTCGGCCTGAAGCCCATTATTTTAAAGCGGGCTAAGTTTAGGCCCAAAGTTTTATTCGGGCCAAGTTCGAGCCTGGGTAAAACATTTTAAGCTGAGTTTGGGCAGACCTTGGCCCAGCTCAGCCCAGCCCAATTGATAGCCCTACTTTCTCCATCTACCCACATCAGAATATTCTGGATTAATGGTCTGAAAATAGCTATTGCAATATAATTAATGATCAACAACCGTCCAAGCCATCACAGCTTGAACAACAACCATCAAGCCATGATCTCTTAATCAACACAAGCTATCATTGCTTGATTAGCAACCGTTGAAGTCATCACCACTTGATCATGACCATCCAAATCATCATTGTTTGATTAATGACCATCCAACCACAACTTGATCAAGAACTACCAATAGGATCAAACTTGATCAACTACCATTCAAGCCATCACCATTTGATTAATGACACTCAAAGCCCATCACCACTTGATCATGACCATCTAAGCCATCATTGCTTAATCAATGACCATCCAAGTTAACACTATTTGATCAACATCCATCCAACTCATCACAACTTGATCAACCACCATCCACCGGATCAAAGGCTTGATTAACCACTATTTAAGCTTTCAAGGCTTCATTAATGACTATCAAGCCATCACAGCTTGATTAACAACCATCGAAGTCATAATTGCTTGATCAACGACCATCCAAGCCATCTTCAATAAACCAACAACCATCCAAGTCATCACCACATGATCAATGACTGTCTGAGTCATCATCATTTGATCATGACCACCCAAGTCATCAATGTTTGATAAAAAACCATTTAACCTATCACAGATTTATGAACGAGCCATCCATAGGATCAAGACTTAATCAACCACCATCCAAGCCTTCAAGGCTTCATCAACATCTATCCAAACTATCATGACTTGATCAATGACCAATAGCTACCTTTCCTCCTAGAATGGGATTGTTTGTAATGACAACAAATATTGTAGGAGTATATTTGTTGGAGTTATTCTCAACAACTTGAGTCACTCTAATGATGTAGATTGAGGTTATTAGAAAACCTCACAATGCTTGTGAAACTCTTGTGCTTATTAGGATTAACAACCAATCCTAATCACCCATTTAATATGCAAATAATCATATGTTGCTATGTATCTAGAAGACTAGAATGGCTAAGGCATCGCATGGAGCTAAACATCTTTGTTTTGAAGACCCAAATCAATAAGAAATCTCATGTGACATGTGAGATGTATCTTCTAGCTTTTAGAGGAATCTTGACAATACTAGGTTAGACAATTGTGTGCAATAGATTTCAATTGAACATTATGAAGAGAAAACTTATGTGAGGTTACCTTTACTGTATCATAATTATGTGATATTAGGGTTTAGCCTTACCTAATACATTGGTTCCCAAAGAAGCAAATAACTTCCTTGGATGGGCTTTCTCACAATCTTCGGTTCCATCGTCCTTTCCTTGTCCTTCTTTTTGGTCTTTCCCAAACCATCCCTCTCTTGACTAGGGTATTAAAGCCCTCAAATTTCCCCTTGGGTTGCAACAAATTTACAGAAGAATCTTCAAAGTGAATCATTGAAGATGGAGATTTCTAACTTCATATCTTGTAAAAAAGCTTTATTGAATGAAGAATTAGGTCAGCATGAGTGTCATGTTAGCATTCTTTGCATCACTGGAGCGTTGCTCGTGCATCAATCTCAACACCACTGATATTGAAGATAAGGAAGAAGCAAAGGCTTCGCTCGCTGATGCTTACCAAGCTAGTGGTTCACGACATCCTTGAGTCCAACGATCCCAATAAGCTCCTCGTTTGATCATGGGATGAAGCACCAAATGGAGAAAGAAGGTAACACCGCATGTGTTCTTGGTTAAGCTACCAACGTAGGGTTTCTATTGTGAAAGAATGTAAGTCTAAATTCGATAAGAAAGAGATAGCTTTTGTAAGTAATGGTTATGTTAAAACAAAGAGGTAGTTTAGGTATTATATAAAAATGATTTTTTATTTTTTATTTTTTCACTTTAAATATAGATAAAAAGGTAAATTAACAATGTTGTTAGGAAACTAACTATTATCTTTTCTATCATGTGGTATTTGTATTGTCAGATAGTACAGGGGGTTTCTGTAATTAACCCTATAATTTGAGAAAGAAAGGAATCTCAAGCTGGGAAAGGATCTTCTACTCCCAAATTAGTTTATCTTTCATGTCCTTACACCACTGGGTGACACTCGTTTTTTTAATTTAGGTACCTACTTTTTCATTGAAACACTTTTTTTTACAATTTTAACTATATACACCACTTTTTTAGTTCATACATTTTCATCTGAAAAACTGTTTTCACAGTTAAAATCCTATACACCCCACCCTTTGTGTGTGGGGTCACAAGGGGATGGAAAATCTTGGAGTATCCTTTCCCTTTCATAAGAGTGTGTATATATATATATATATATAGATTATCCAAAAGTAGAAAGGCAAATGTGAAAACTAAAAAAATAGGTGTTTCCTTCAAACTTTACATGATTGAGGAGATATTTATGCAAGTGCTAACTAGTGTGAGAACAATTAAAAAAAAAAGGCAAGTGAGTTTTCAATCACAACAAGCTTACGTTTGTTGAAACTAGTGGCATGAAAAAACATTGTAATAGATCCTTTAATGCTGGGTTTTTTTTCTCTATGCTCAAATTAGAATAATAACTAATAGCATATATGATTTAAAAAGTTGAATGTTAATACCCAATTCAATCTATATAAAAAAAAAAGTAGTAGTTGTAAAACATTAAGTAGAAATAAACTGTACAATATAAGCACCATAAATAGTTTATGTATATTAGATCAATACAATCATAGGATAAAGAAAATCTCTTATAGGAACAACAAGATCGGTGTTAAATATTTTTAAAAGATTCAAAAGTTTAGGAATCTCAATGTTGAGGTCTCTACATGAAAAATCACAACTCTTCAAAGGATCATGATTTATCTAAATAATATTATTAAGAGTTTTAGTATGTAGGAATGCTTTACGTATCTACAAACACACAATTGTGACTCTACACATCGTTTAAATAGTTACAACTCTTTGTAAAAAGACACTCATCCAAATTTATATATAGATGAGCACCACACATAAAAAGAATCTAAAAGTATCAATATTCTTTTATTTGTCATCTTAAAATGCTTTTTTTTTCTCACAATGGTATTTGTTATATACATTTTTGGGTATTAATTCAAGTACTTGAAGACTGGTTTTCAATACTACAAATTATCAACCAACAACATAACCAAAGTCCTTACCAAAAATTAAATAAATAAACATAATGAAAGATTGAGTTCATTTTATTCTAGAGATAGGTTTGTTGGACTCGTTGCAGCTTTTTATTTTTTCAAGAAAAACCATAGTAGGGGACATATATTGTCTTAAGGACAATTTGATCCGTGACTCAGACATTGTCATCTCTCTCTCCCTCTCTAACAATCGGTTCTCAAATAGGTGCACCATGATTAATTCTTACTCATTAGATGGAAGCAAACAAGTATACATGCATCACAATGGAATATATATGGAATGTTACATATTGACTGAAGTGTGATTGAGATATTATCCTTTAGTTGATCTCACCCCTCTAAACTAGTGTAACATAATAGAATGGTGTTCCGTTTATAGGATTTAACAATTGTGGCTCTTGTCCAATTGTGCACATGCAGCAAAAATGGGTGTGATGCACAACTCATGCGATTAGAAGAAAACTCAAAAATCCAAAGAAGAATACTACCTTAGTTCACACCCTGCATGTGAAGATAGTTGATGTGTATTCATTCATGGAGTCTATGTTCTTATATAGAAAACCTTTGTTAACATACCATTAATAGCTTCTTTATTAGAATGTTAAGGCTTGCCTAATCTAGTATGTTCATGTGTCTACATGGCAAGCCCATCATGCATCCCAAATCTCTCAAGAAAAGTATTGTGAGACTCAAATGATAAGCATAAGCTTTGGATGTCTTATATTATATACAATGGAATTATTAAAAATTTTGTATTTAAGGTAGCATAAACATGCATGCTTGCACAATCACTTTGCATCACCTTTACATGTTTTGTCTCAAATCAGTCAATTAGCATTCATAAGATGAGAAGAAACACCCAAATTCAATCCACTTCTTTTTCATGGGTCTCAACCAATAAAGACCCAACTTGTATTTATAAACTATATTCAAGTTCTTTTCTCAAGCAACAAGAAACTAATGTTGAGAGAGAGAGAGAGAGAATAAATTGGAGTGAGCACCAAAAATTGAATAAAGGTGAAATCATTCCCCAAGTTAGAAAAAGGATGTTGAGGTAGTGACTTTAATTCTCATGGCTCTCGGCGTTGGCTTTCACACGGAACCAAAGCAAGTTCCGTTTTGAAAAGTTAAGTTATTTAAGGTTTTAAAACATTGTTTTAATGTAGGGTTTTATAAGTGGACTTTCTTCTCTTATAAGCCTAAAATAGAGTTTTGGAAGAAAAGGTGCAGCCGCTTCTCATTGTAATCTCTGTTTTCTCTCACAGTAAAAGCTCACTCTATCATTTTCGCCCATGGATGTAGGCTTTAAGCTAAACCACATTAAATCATCTTCTTCTTTGTGTGATTGTTGTTTGCATTAATTTATTTTTCTATTTTTGATGAGCACAATCCATATCTAGGTTTCTGCACAACAAACTGGTATCAAAGCTATAGATTGGGATTGGGATTTTTTTGGCATGGCAGCAAAGTACGAAGTGGAGAAATTAGATGAGCAGAACAACTTTAGTTTATGGCACATGAATATGTGTGCGTTGTTGGTTCAACAAGGACTGGCCCAAACATTGGTGGGGAAGGAAAAACTTCCAGCGACGAAATTGAAAGACGACAGAGAGGAACTTGACCTCAAGGCACTCAGTGCAATTCAGTTGTGCTTGACCGATGAGGTCTTGCGAGAGGTTACATATGAGGAGTCTGTGGCTAGGCTGTGACTTAAGTTGGAGAGCCTGTACATGACGAAGTCTTTCACGAACATGTTGTATTTGAAACAATGCTTCTATACATTGAGGATGAGAAAATGTATGTCTTTGAAAGCCCATCTTGAAGAATTCAATAAAATCTTTATGGATTTGAAAAACATTGATATTAAGATTGATGACGAAGATCAAGCTATGATTGTTTTGTACTCTTTACCTGCATCATATGGACATTTTGTTACGACCTTATTCTATGGAAAAGATATAATCTCCATGGGGGATGTCAAGGCATATTTGCATTCTAAGGTATTGAGGAAGAAAGTATCTAGAGAAGAGGATGAGGGGCAGACAAAAGGTCTGTTTATGGGAGGAAGAATAAAGGAAAAAAATTTTGGAAGTGATAAAGGTCAATCTAGATATAAATATAGAGAAAAGGGCAAGGTGCAGTGCTTTCATTGCAAATAATATGGTCACTTGAAGATAAATTGTTTAGAACATGCTGACAGGAAGAAAAGTGATAGTCCTAGTACAACGTTGGTAGACGAATAGGAGGAATACATTAGAGATGTTCTCAGTCTCTAAACGTATTGACACTTTTTCTCATGATGAGTGAATATTAGATTTAGGTTGTTCTATTTACATTTGTTTGAGGAAAGAATATTTTGATATGTTCCAATAGAAGAAGATAAATTTTATTTCTCTGGGTGACGGGTCTATTTGTGTCGTCATGGGTGTTGGGACGGTAAAGATCAAGATGTTTAATGGAGTGATTCCTACTTTGGGTGGTGTGGTATATGTCTGAAAGATGCAAAGAAATTTAATATCCTTAGGTCGGTTAGTCTCCAAGGGTTGTAGGTATTCAACTGCAGGTGGAACCATAAAAATCACACGTGGTTATTTGGTCCTAATGAAGGGAGAAAAGTGTAGTGATGGTTTGTATCATCTGATTGGGAATACGATGATTCATGGTGTTCCTTTAACCTCGATGGGTAGTTAGAAATTGGGTGCACGGAATAACAAGCGCTTGTACATAGCCTATTTCGTAGTTGGGGCAAAGATGTGTGTTAAAGGTTTTCAGGTAACAAATGATGGTGAGACAATTTCTACGATTAGGGAGAACGGATCAAGGTCCCTCTCTGAAGTTGACTAGATGAGTCGACATAGGGAAACTACACATGTGCACTATTCGTGTTATGATCAAGTTGGATGGTGTCAAGATCGAATTGATTTGATGGTATGTGTAGCGGTGATTCTTCAAGGTCAATGGTTGTTTGTGGTGATAGCAAACAAGTTGCGATTCAGGTTTGAGGTGGAGGTGCATTCCAAATACATATGGTGTAGAGTTCACTAAAAATGACAATATCAAGTTTTTCCAAGGTGAAGTATGGTGCACATGTCATAGGTTCTGTGTTTATGTCTTGTAAAAGATACAGATGTTTACAGTATCTAGAGTTACCCTTTGGGGTTATGTGGAGAAGATGTGAGTAGAGTTTTCTGTAATATGTAACCTTGGTAGAACTAAAGCCAAGGTGGAGATTTGTTGAGGCAGTGACTTTAATTCTCACGGCTCTCAGACCAAAGCAAGTTCCGTTTTGGAAAGTTAAGTTATTTAAGGTTTTAAAACCTTATTTTAACGTAGGGTTTTCCAAGTGGGGCTTCTTATCTTATAAGTCTGAAATAGAGTTTTGGAAGAGAAGGTGTAGCCGCTTCTCATTGTAATCTATGTTTTCTCTTACAGTGAAAGCTCTCTTTGCCGTTTTCACCCGTGGACATAGGCTTTAAGCCAAACCACATTAAATCATCTTCTTCTTTGTGTGACTGTTGTTTGCATTAATTTCTTCTTCTATTTTTTATGCACATGATCCAAATCTAGGCTTTTGCACAACAAAGGAAAATGTATAAATAGGAGAAAAATAGGGGCAACTATAGTTAATATGTTGAATATTGAAATATTAACATGTATAACAATGTTATGGCTTGATAATAAGTTCATATCTTATTACATGATGAGGGACAAGTGACTAAGCACAAAGAGGATGCACCATAAATGATCCACAACTAGAACCATGGAGAAATATTTAAAACTCAAAATGTTCATGACAATCAAACTAAGACAAAACATATGGAGTAAATACAACAGTTGAAATGAAGGAAATGGTTAAGGTCTATGGACAAGAGATACCCTAAAGCAAGCATTTTCGTTTCATGGTTAAGTCATCCACATCAAGGAAAGATAGGTTGTTAGTTACCCATAGAAAGGAAGTTAGGTGAATGACTTAGAGAGGTATTTTAAACTATTTTATGACCAACACACAATCAAACTGAAGGGGAAAACTGTGAATAAACCGTATGCCTGTAGAATGAGCATAGCTGAGATGATGATGTTTTGGAGATGAATGAAGATTAAAAAGTAATTATAAGTCAACGTGTCATAAAAAATTTGGGATGGTATAGTTGACAAAAAAGAGGGAAATCAACTAAGATGATTTATGCACGTGCAATAGAGACCAGTGATTACATTATTGAAAATAAATGATAATATGCAAGTTAGAGGCTCTAAAAGAAAATATGAAACTTTTTCGACACAAAGTAAACAATCCTATTAAATGCCACTTTTGAAGCATTCTTCAATATCAACTTATGCACAAGGAAACTAGTTCATTTATTCCAATATTCTAAGTAAACAATGTCTACGTCTTAATAAATCACTCAATTAACACAAATAATATTTAACTTCAAATCCATGCATCTAAAATTTGAGTCTAGAAGATTTGCTATGACAATTTTTTTTGTAGCCTTTTGTAGCATGAACATAAAAGAGAGAGAGAGAGAGCCCATTTAAAAGACAAAAAACCATATTTTTGATCATGTTACAAAAATCTACAACAAAATTTGCCATAACACATCCTTACCCAAATTTTGAGTTACTTTCTCTTAAAAATCATAAATCACAAGATGTAGCCATCACAAACTCAATAGCATGCATATATGCTTGTAGTAGTTGCTCTTGTAGCTCAGGTGAATTATGATTAGTTGTTTTATATTTCAAGACCATTAGCATCTCTCATGCTCACCTTTTGTAGAAACTCTTTTTGAAAATCCATCTACAAATTGTTTATATCACTCGTCGGTGTTACTTGATTCTTCTTCTTCCTCCTCATCTTTTGTTTTTGTTTTTTTTGTTTTTGTTTTTGTTTGTTCTTGGTAGGGCTACTTGACAACCATACTTATAGTGTGGGACCTACACTATGCGGGAGAGGTAGATGGCATTACACATTGCAAAATTGCTGCCAAGGGGAAGCCTCCCTCCTAGGACTATGCCACAACCACTTGAGCATGCTAGCATTGGTGAACAATAATCTTCTTAACATACTAATGATGTTATAAGCTCATGTCAACAGAACATATGACACTTGGCATTCCTGGTCAAAGTATCATGAAAAAATGACACATCTATTAGGCCTCATCTGATGCATAAGAATAGGGATGAAAAGAAAGTGATGACACATCTATTAGGCCTCGTCAGATGCATAAGAATAAGGTCAAAAGAAAATGATTGAAAACAACCTAGGAATCCAGTAATATTTCAAATAGAATCCAATTAGATGCCAAATGAATGATACTTTCCAAACCTATTTTATCATTTTCTAATGTTAGGAAGAAAGTCTACTAAGAAAATAAAAGAAAAAAAAACGTCTTGGCGTTTAGATGTTAGGATTCTTCATAGGAATCCTATGACACTTCTTCCAAATCCATTTGACCAATTTTAGCTACCCAATCTTGGATACTGCCACACTCTCTTGACCCATGTGTTGAGATATTTTAATCTCAAGTGTCGTGCTTGTCCCCTCAGGACATGCACATGCCACCTTGTACCAACAAGGAAACTTACCCCTTGTAGAACCTGGATTGTCCAATCTGTCCCTCATCTTTTTCGTGAAGCCTTTTGAGCTGTCACATCACCCAATTTGTGTAACTCCATCTACCCTTTTTCATTGGCATTCACGAAGTACCAAACTTATGCAAACTGTGCACTGTAGCTCCACTTGACTCACTTCACGAGACAAGAACAATGTACTGCATTGTTGACCATTTTGGATGCCACATTGCGAAGGGACACATGCATCGCAAAGAGACCTCCTCACGGTGATAGGTGTCATCACAAAGGACGAGAAAATCCTAGATGCCTTCTCTATAAAAAGAGAGGATGCTGAGCACAAAAATAATGTTAGAAGTTGTTGAAGTGCTATGTAAGATAGTCTTAGAGCCCAAGAGTTGGAGTGAAGAGCTAGCTTGAGAAGAGGAAGAAGAAGACCCAAACCTTATGTTCCTAGAACTTATTCTGAAACAGGATACCATCCTCAAGTGCATCCCTTCTTCATCAGCTCCCTCTTTATTCTTTTGTGAAGTTTTTGATCTCACATTCTTCCTTGAGGAGAGTCTGTTAGAGACCTTGAACTTAAGACTCTCATGTGAACCACCCTCTTCTTGAAAGGGGTTGCTTGATTCTTGGAGTAGCTTCTTCTTGAGATTTGGTCATCTCCTTGTGAGAGAGAACCATTCTTTATGTGAGGCTAACACTCTATTGGATGAGTTCATAGGGTTGTTATGCTGTATAAATTTTGACGAATCTAAGAGTTGTAAAACTAAACATCTAATACCACGGGCTTTAAGAAACAACAATGTTCATTTGTCTTGCAGGAGAGTGCAACTCTGTAGCATGACAAGGGTTCTACCCAAGCGAGATTGTATCCTGGAGTTAGCTTTGGTTGTATCTTTTGTACTTTATGGGAGGCTTCGACTATCCTCAAGAAATGTGATAATGACATCTTCTATGTTTTTGATAAATTGGTTTTAACTAAAGAACACTAAGTTAAAGAACTACATAAAATTTGTATTTTGTGAATTTCAAGTAAATCGTGAAGAGACTACATTGCGAAGGCATCAGCCTCGCGAACTTGCGGATTACCATGAGGGCAACTGCATTGCAAAGACACTGAACTGCGAAGGGTTGTGTACTGCAAGTCTACTGTCACTTCAAGTTCTAAAACTAAATGTGTATCATGAAGAGCTTCCACGAAGGACTACTTTGCAAAGAGATTCTAGCTTCTGCAAAGGATTACTCTGCGAAGACATTCTAGTGCGAGTTACTATCATTAGATGAAACTGCTTTGATGCCCATCTGCTACTGTGGGCATTTTTCCATCACGAAGAATACATTCATTGTGAAGGAGGGTCCTTTACGACTTGACTCCTTCATCCCTAAAGAAGTATTCTCTCATTTCTGACTTCCATACCTACTCAAAAGTCAACACCATGCACCTCTCATACACTCATACAAAAGATCAACAAAAATATAATCCCAACCCAGCCTACCTATAGTGCAGTGTCACAATCAACCAACTCCCTTTATCACACAAACATACAAAAGATCAACACACTCTAACCAGAAGACGAGGTGTCTATCGATATACAAAAGATCGACTTCGTCTAACTTTTAGTCTCTAAAACAAGAACCCAATATTAGTATTAATATCAGCCTACCCAAACACAAGATAATAATTATAACAAGAAATGAATATGAAAATAAAACAATTGAACTGGATAACTAATCATGTACACAATAAACACACCAATATTGTTGACAACCACAGAGATCTGCAATAACTTCTTCCTAATCCTTCCAAAGGTGTCTCCCATAATTCCTCTAAAAGAAACCGTCTCCCCGGTTCTGCTAAACCTCAGCAATATCTCAATCGAAGTCTCAGTCAGGAAGTCGAAGTAAAAGCCTACAACCACTAG
Organism: Platanus orientalis; assembly: GCA_025762735.1. Classification (NCBI taxonomy): domain Eukaryota; kingdom Viridiplantae; phylum Streptophyta; class Magnoliopsida; order Proteales; family Platanaceae; genus Platanus; species Platanus orientalis. Next base: position 25,462 of record JAOXJP010174676.1, read on the forward strand.
AAAATAAAAATAAAAATATTAAAAACCTACATCTTGCTAACCATAAAAAAAATCTTGCCGAACTGATTCTACCATCAGCTCTTTAGATACCAAAACAAGAAAATAAAAGATTTCGGATCAACAACCGGAGACACAAAACAAGATTTCAAAGCCAAAAATGGAAGGACAGTGATGAAACTTCGAAATCAATACAATTCGTCAACCAAGACAGCCAAAATCATATCTAAAACATAGTAAGAAACCACACCATATGAACAAAGAGAACTACCAAACCATTGAAAACTGAAAGAATTTATTCATTTACCTAATCCTCTTGCAGCCTACCCTTGACTTCTTTTAATGGTTCATCCAAATATTCACATATTGTAAAGGTACTTGCCGAGAAAATTAACTTAACAAAATTAAAAAGCAGCATGTGATGGCCGACATTGCTTACTTTCGCCAATCCACCAAAATTGATTGGTAATATCGTCAAGATAGCATTCTTATCTTAATCTGGTGTTAGAACAACAACTGCATTTGCTTCAAGCGAAATGCAATGCTCACTTTTATTGGCAAGGTGCAACTCTGGGCCCATTGTATCTAGCATGACCTGAAAGAGGAAAAATCCATTATATGCTTAATTCTTTTTTCTAATAGAGCAGAACTTTTGTAATATATATATATATATATATATATATATATATATATATATATATATATATATATAAAGAGACTGTTTGGCAGCCACCTGTAATGTAATAATCTCATTTCAAATTTCCAAAGCATTTGTAGCTTCAAAATGAACTCATCCAGATTTATACTGATTTGTTAACTAAAATTATAAATGAAGTCATCTTTGGATTTTTATAGAATGAAATGATATACGATATCAAGCATAAATTTGAATGAGTTCATTATGAATCAACACCTTGTAGCTACAAATGTCTTGGAAATTTCAAATGAAATGATTACATTACATGTGGATGCCAAACACGGCCTCGGAAATAAAAAAATTAACAAAGCCTAGCTCTACAAATCTTTGATTTTAGAGAAAAGGGTCACACAAAACACCTAAACTAAAGACCCAAGTCATCCAACAAATTTTGGCAAGAAAAAAAAAGGCATATATAAAAGTATGCAAACTAGATTTGAGTG
>JAOXJP010174677.1:0-12596 GCA_025762735.1 Platanus orientalis
AAAGTATGAGCAATTAAACCATTTCCATAAAATTTAAAACCCGACCTAACATTTAAGGAGATGCGATGGTGGCGGTGAGAGAAAGAAAGAAGAAGAAGAGAGAGAGAGAGAGAGAGAAAGGAAACTTACCACAACGACAATGACAAACACTGATGAAGCTGACCACGGTGAAACGAATACAACGAAGATAGCTTGGAGGTGTTGAGGTCGATGACAAACTCTGTCACTAAAACATCGGGTTTCGTATCCCGCCAGCGTCGAAACACCGATTAACTATCCCGCTGTATGGAACTGAATTCTGCGTTATTGCCCATAATTTTCACCTCTATATTTCTACGGTGGAATTTGGAAATTCATTTCCATTCTACCAAAAGTGATCCAAACGATGGAAACATAAATGGAGGGCGGAAATTGCAATTCGGCCCTGCAAATCCCTAAATCCAAACGCAGCCTAATTGAAATCTAAGGAGAAAAAGAAACTATGGAGAAGACAGAAAGATAGAAAATTGTTGAGAGGATGTGAAGTAGATGTAGCGAACCTCTGATTATGGAGATATCGCCATTTAAATCTCACTGTATTTTCGTTCCCGCTCCATCGCAAGACCAATAGGTAGAGCGATTGCAAGGAGAGCGGGGGAAAACAAGAGAGAGAAAAAACGCAGAAAAAAAGGAACTTCTGAGGGGGGCGAATCGATGTAATATATAGGCAACGAACGATTGGCTTTGGGGTCGTTAGGTAGTCACCCTTGGGAGCGTGAAATTTCCATACTCCCCAAGAAACCCTCTCAACCCAACCCAGCCTATCGAACCAGGTTTGCCTTTTGTGTCTAAATAGTAACCCGGACCTACCGGACCGGATAGGCCAGCGGGGACCTTGCGCCCACGTGCATGAACTCCTTGAATTGCTTGGAGAGGTCCACACCAGTGGCGAGAAGGGAGCAGGCCCACATCCGGATCATCTCCTCTGCGTCTCCCTACTCAATCCAAGCTCTCATGCGCCTCCCACTCTTGAGATCAATGCCCATCAAGCCGGCATCCACAGAAGCAGAAGAGACAGCGAAACAAAGGGTCCAACGAAGATACGAAAGAAGGAGAACAGAGCATAATAGGGGCCTGATATCCTCTGTGACGCACGAGGGTCAAGGCAGAGGGGGGAATCAATTCACTTTTGGAGTTGTCACTTCACCCACAAAAAGTGAATTGATTCCCCCCTTTGTCTCGGCTCCCGAGCAGAGCAGAGGGGGGGCGACGCAGAGGATGTCACCCCCATAATAGGAGACCATGGCTATCTATGCTATTAGTAAACCATCCTTGCTTGCCCTTTGTGGCAACCCAATAAATTGGTCGCATGGCTATGGGTAGGGGTGAGCATGGACCCGAGTCAACGTAGACCCGACCTGCCCTGGCCCAATGTTTGGCCCCAAAAGAGCCAGGCCTAAGACCCAAACTCTTTTTAAGGACTGGCTTTGGGCTTACCTCAACCCATCCCGATCAGGGCTCAAGGCCCAAACTTTTCTATGTATAATATATATTTGTATAATAAATAACTTATTAAGGGTTTGGTTAGCAGCCACCTGTAATGTAATTATTTCATTTCAAATTTCTAAGGCATTTGTAGCCATAAAGTAATGGTTCAAAATAAACTCATTCAAATTTATACTTTTTTTATGAATTCATTCAGATTTATACTTGATAACATATATCATTTTATTTTATATAAAAATAAAAATAAAAACCCAAGATGATTTCATTTCTAGTAAAAATCTTAAAGAGTTCATTTTGAACCATTACTTTATGGCTACAAGTACCTTGGAAATTTGAAAAGAAATTATTACATTGCAAGTGGCTACCAAATAGCTATAAGTCTTTTCAAATTGCAAATAATTCATAGCTCAATTGTATTTTTATTTTTATACAAAAGGTCTTGTTTTCAACTCTAAGTGAAATCAATGATTTTTTATAGTAAATAATTCTTAGAATTTAAGTGTATAGCTTTCTAAGCCTGTAAAAACTAATAAGATCTTGTAGCTTAATTGATAATGCATTATTATATTACTTAGTAAGTTTTGAGTTCAAACATCAACCTCATCATTCAAGTTTTGTGAAATTCATGGGTCGGCCTAATGAAATCATTAGGGTTGGCTTGAAAGCTTAGGCTAAAGCCTGATGCCTAATATAATGAGTCTAGGCTAGGCCTACCATGGCCCGGCCCAAACCCAGCCATGCCCACTCCTAGCCATGGGGGGAGATGCAAAGAGAGAAAGGAAGAAGAAAAACATCCAGATTTCATAGCCCGCCATATAATTCAGAAGATTCAAAAAATAAGGGAGAGAGTGAGAAAAAAGAAGAAGAAACCCAATATTTGAAGCTTAAATGTTGATCAGAGGGTCGTTGTTGTAGAGCACAAGTCAATTGCAACTTCCATCTACAACCTATTTATTTGATTTTGTAACACCTAATTCACATGCATGATATTGTTCGGTTCTAGGTCAACATCCACCCCGGTTTTGTTCTTTGAACTGTCCATTAGAGAGGCCTCGCATGAAAAAGTGTCATACATGTCAGGACAATGCTTACATGTAAGCACATCCCCTATGACGGGTCGTTCTGATGCGGGATTGCTACATCTTCCCCACATGGCAGGGAACCATCCTCAGCTCTGATACCAATTTTTGTCATGCCCCTAATCTTGATGAAAACCAAAGACTGACATGTGACAGTAAACAAACAGTATAGTTAACATTAAACTTATAAACATAATGAAATAAATACCACAATTTTCCTTAGCAAATTTCGCAACATCTCACCGTAAATGGGACCCAAGGGAAAGTACCCCTCGCTAAAAGAATGTCATCTAATAAACAATAATTTAGCACTCCATAATTGATCCATCATCACAACACACATATATGAACTATCCTCCTAACAATTGCTCATCCATTCAACCATTCATTCATAACTGAAAAAGAAGCAGGTAAAATTATCCCATAATGATATACAATATTGATCTCCAAAAAAATGTACGGTGACTCAACATATATATGAGGTGGGAAAATAACATACATTGTCACTCTACACAATCACTCCACATGTGACTAGACACTCCTTTATACAACTATACATCAAAAAATGTCAGATACTTCAATTCGACTATGTTATCCAATGCGCTCTACCTTGGTTGCATGCCCCTACTACGATTTTCAGGGGTTTTACTATTTTAAAAAAAGTTAAATAATCAAGGGTGAGCTCCACTAGCTATAACATCCCGAATTACACGTAAAGGGTAAAAATATAATTTAACACATGTGAGGGTAAAATTGTTATTTCACATGTCTAGACAGACCTTAGAGTGGTTTAAGAACCCTTTAGACCAAGCTTAACGTGTAGAACCCAAGTCCAACATTGAACTTGTTAAATCCTAAAGTTATCCCAATAGCGTATTTGGGATAACTTTGTAGGCAAACCTATATAACCCCGATATAAATTGAAGGCAAATCATACATAATTTGAAATATCTATGAGTACACTTTCCAATGCATTAAGTGGTGTGTAATTACGAGTTTCCTAGAAGAAGTTATGACAATTCTCCTACAAGGTGTTTGTGCTGATAGACCCATATATTTGAGCTAACTTCCTTGGTCCACTGACACTAATCCCGAGAGATTTAGAGTTTAATCCATATATCCATGGAAATCTCTTGAAATTTAGTTTTCAACACAGCAAACAGTGATCGAATCAGAGTTTTATAGAGAAAGTTATGAGCATTTTAGTGCGAATGAGTCAAACCAAGAAAAATCTGGCGGATGGATCCGAACTTAGCGGATCGCTCTAACCCTTACCAGATTGATCCAACTTCTTAGAGTTTCACAAAAAAAAAAAATTCAAAATCTATGTTAGATTGATCCAACATCCATGGGGATCAAAACGATTTATGGGTGATCAATTCGATTTGACCCAGATTTTGTTTTTGTTAAATCCAAAATGATTTTTTCTTCATTTTTGGGAGTGTGAAAGCCCCCAACTTGACCCAAAACCCTAAAAATATGATTAAAAAAACCCCTAATGACCTCATTTACATCAAAAAGAAAAAAGTTAGAGAGCTTTGGGAACTAAGTGTGGGAGTTGTTCCCTAATTGGGTAAGTTTCACTCCCAACTTTAAAAATCTTGCTAGAATAAGTGGTTTTCTTATTGAATCTTCTAGTTCTACTTGATTTAAGTTAGTCTAACATCATTTTACAGAGAATAGAAGTAATGAAAATGAAGTGTTGGGAGATTTTGGAGCTTAAGCAAATAATAAGTCTAGATTGTGAGTGTTCATACATGATGTGCTACTCATTTATTCTCTTACCATTTTCTTATTGGTTAATCTTCAATTTGATTGGTATTTTGGTTTTCTGGCACTTGAATGTTAAGACTTTGAATTTTGGCAATTTTACATCACTTGATCACGAGATCTATGAGATTTTTGTGAGCTTTCACACATGATATGCTATTCTTTTGAATTCTTGTAATTCTTTGGATGAGATTTTAGTTCATCTTCAACTTGTTTGCCTTGTTGTTGAAGTTTGGTAAGTTACCTTCATCCAAACACTAAATTCATGGATGGTTAGTGAGTTCACAAGTTGATTGCTCTATTCTTTCTATTTTTATACACTTTCCTCCATTTTTTATTGTCATTTTAGGTGAGATGACAGATTTTCATTACTCTTTGCTAAATTTATGTGAGTTTGGTGATTTCAATTTTGAATCATTGTGAAACTAAAAAGGAAAAATGATTTTTATTTCATAAGCTTAATGGTTGCCTTGATTTTTCTATAGTTGAGATTCATATTCATATCGTTATTGCTAGTTGGTAGTCTTTACTTACTTTATTTAGCTCAAAGCTTTGTTGCTTATGTTATCTCATATGCTAGTTTCTCATTGATGTTATTATCATGTTTTCCACTTGATTTGGTGAACTTCATATTAGTGTAATTACATACATGTCTTCCTTGGGATTTTATGCTATTGTCAGTTTTGGAGAGTCAAAAGAGGAATTTAAAGTATTTGGTTTTGGTGTGAGCATGAAGCATTACTTTCTGCTTGGTTTTAAGCATGGGCTCTTTTTTTATGGTCTCACATATGTGTTTTCTCTTGTAATGTATCTTTATGTAGCTATATACTACTCGATATATGCATGGATTTCAAGCATTGTTCCAAATCCGAGGATTTTGTTTTGTTTGAACCCAATCATTAGGATTCGTTAATAGGTGGAGACATCTCTGGTTGCCCACCAACCCTTGATGCCGTAGGGGATTTTTGTGGGCTAACCCTTGATGCCCTGGGCCATTTTTTGAGCTATATTGGTCTAATGACCCATTTCAGGTACCTAATCACCAGGTCACATTAATAGGTGGAGACGTCTCTAGTTGCCCACCAACCCTTAACGCCTTAGGGGATTTTTGTGAGCTAACCCTTGATGTCCTGAGCCATTTTTTGAGATATACTGGTCTTATGACCCGTTTCAGGTACCTAATCACTAGGTCACTTAATAGGTGGAGACGTTTCTAGTTGCCCATCAACCCTTGATGCCTTAGAGGATTTTTGTGGGCTAACCCTTGATGCCCTGGGCCATTTTTTGAGCTATACTGGTCTAATGACCCATTTTAGGTACTTAATCACCGGGTCACATTAATAGGTGAAGACAATGCAAGTTGTCCACTACACTTGACGCAAGGGGAATTTTTGCAGGCAAACCCTTGACACCCTAGGGGATTTTTACGGGCTATATTATTCTTATGACCCCATTTATGAACCCAATTACCAGGTAACATTAATAGGTGAAGATGACACGAGTTGCCCACAATTTCTGTTTAAGATTTCAGTTTTGTCAGATTCTACATTGGTCATATGAGATTTCAAATTTGTAAAGACCCTACATGGGTTGTATGATTTCAGTTTTGTCAAAGGCCCTAGGTAGGCTAATCCGTTGGATTTGATACGAGATGTTTTGACGATTTTTGGTTTAGGAACCCTACATGGGTTAAGTTGTTTTGATTTAATGTATGTTTTGTTAGAAACCTTTCATGAGTTATGTGAGTTTGTGAGATGCATTAGGCTTCCATTAGCATGCATCTTTTTGAATATCTATTAGCTAAGACAGCTTATTGAGAGGTGCTATGGCCCATTTATATATGAGTATTTTGTAGTAAACATTGCATTGCATGTGCACTTTCCTTATGACCTACGCATTATCTATTTCGGTTACAAGCTTTTGTTGTTTTGGCTTATGTAGATCTGGTACCCTTATTAGATTATCATTGTTGTTGTAATTAGTTCGACTTTATATATTACATTTGTTTCGATTTGATATCATTTCGTACTCGTGACATTCGATTTATTCCGTGGGAGATTATGTATGTTCCAACATGGGCTTTATAGCTTACCCATGTTTTTAACCCCATTTCAGATGACACCCCGTAATTCGTGTTCTTGTAGGCCTGGTTTCAGAGTTGGTTTGATGGGGCGAGAAGTCCATTATGCTCTTTTATTTCTACTTAGTTTTTACTTCCAACATGTTATGTATGAGACAAGAATCATTTAAGATAGGTTTTGACTTGGTTATTAAGTAGTTTATTTAAGGTGATGGATAAGATGTGGACTATTGGATGACCATTTTATGACATGGATTTGATACTTATGGTTATATTCAGCTATTTGGTTTGAGATTAATATTTTATGGTTATGGATGTTTTAGGAGACTATTAGTTTATTTTGTTGCATACTTTAAAATGCATGATAATAAATTCCACTGAACTTGATGATGACAGATGTTTTACACTACAAATGTTTTGGTAATGGAGAATGTTAATTGGATAAAGGAAATAATGAAAAATATATATACGTTGCAAATAAGTAAAATAAGTAAGAGCTCATTTCGTGAGGAAAGAACAAAATCGCACTCCAAGATCCACAACGTCGCGCACGTGTGCTTCCTCATAATGATATTACCCCAATTTTTGCGTGTGGGTTTCGGAGCATGACACTAGCCCTATAAGAAGATTCTACATTCTGTAATTTATAGTATCACATAACAGCATGCAAAACATTAATGATGATAATCAAATTTTCACATTTTAAGAGACATTAGTCTAAGCAAGATTTTATAATAATTGACATGCCAATATATCACATGCATGGAATGCAATACATGATTTCAAGCACCCTCAAGTGCGAAAAAAGCATCACAATGCTAAATCTAAAACTCATAATAAAATAATATACTCTACAATGACAATGTCAGTCGAATAGCAATAGTGTGAATCATAATATAATCATATAATTTATGTCTTAGTTGCATCTTAAGCAATAATCGCATATAAATGTTGTCTAAATGTAATGCCAATCACAATACAACTGTTTGGATCATTTTGTACTCATATACATGCTATCTAAATCTTGCTTGGTGGTGGCCAACTACTTGGGACGCATCCGGGGATTCCTTCTATGACTCAATACATAGGAATGAGCAGTAACCACGATTACGTCTCCTGAACCCCGCTTGGTGATCTACTCACAATAACTCACTTGGGCAGCTTCAGATAGGGCTATTAACTATCCACCCAAGTATCCGTATTCGATTCAATTAAAGTAAATACAGATTCATCTATATCCGATTCGTTTAAAATTTAAATATTCGATTAGTTTAAAAAATATTCGAATATAAACGAACCAAATGCGGATGCATATACATCCAATTCGATTAAAATCCGACCGATTAAGTTAATTTATTATATAATTATTATTATAATATATATATATATATATATATATATATATATATATATATTCTAAATTCATGTCATAAATAACTTCATACATATTATTAGAGTAAAATTGGATACATGTAATAATACGTATATATATAAACTCAATGAGACAAAAAAAGACTAACCCTATTTTTCTATCTCACACTTTCCTAAATAAAAAAATTAAAACCAAAACCAAACAAATAGTGACAACGAGTTGTCAGTCATTAAGCAGCCTAGGCGAAGATGGAAAGCATCTTAGGCGAGGATGGAAAGTCGAATCTGAATAAGCAGAAGCTTTTCAGTTTGGTTTCAGTTCCTATTTTCCCTTCAGTTCCTTAGGAACTTTGGCGTAAAGAATATCAAACGACCACTCCACTTGTATCCGAACAAGGTTTCGCCCAAAAGTCAGTTGTCATCAAGAAATGCCATTAGGAAAATCAATGCTCTTCTTAGTTCTCAAGCCATCTCACTCGTTGTTGTTCTAGTATGAAATCTTGGGCCAAGACTCGGTTTGTTCGAATCAGGCTTCTCATCCACTGTTATATTCATCAGATCTAAGAGATGGGGGAGGGAAGAGATGAGAAGGGGCACCGGGCACTGGCAACGATGACATTGGTACTTCCTTATCTTTCTTCTTCTTTTTTTTTTCCCTAACCCGGTTAAGGTTTGTTTTAGTTATAGTTATAGTTATAATTTTTTTTTTTAATTTTTAAATATGAGTTTTCACCAACCGGATTAAAAGGGGTTTTTTCAAAGGGTTTCAGCATGAGGTGTGTAGCCGATTAATAAGGTTTTCTTTTGAAGAAGTCAAACATTCGGATTCGCATCCGATATTCGACTAGATTAATGGAGTCGAATTTGAATTCATTTTCAAAACATCCATCGAATATCAGATGCAAATTCGGATAGATAGATATCTTAAATGAATCGAATGCGGATGTGTATACATCCACTTCAAATTTGCTTTGTTTACAACCCTAGCTTCGGACGCATCCGAGGGTTCATTTTATATCTCACTACACAATGATAGACTAACTCCAGTGCGTCCACCAAGTTGCCATGGGATCAGGCCTACCCATGGAGCACTATCCAATCATGGATCTTCCCTCAACAAGGGGCATCACTCGCAAAGTGGAATCACAATATATACATAGTCACCCCAATATATGGGCTGCAATCATCTCAGGTACTTACACATACAGAATTTGCTACCATCCCGCATTGTCAGCATTAAATATGCATGCAATGCAAGCCTAGCAATGATGCATATAATCATCTTTAGCAATTGTATTAAATTATGTAGAACTCAGTCAATAAACAATAAGAAAGCTGATATTAATCATAATGACAACAATTTAATCACTTTTATCAATTGATAACACATTTCAAAGTTCAAGTATAACTTTGAAACAATCCTCAAGTATATCAATAATATGCACCATAGAGGTATCTCGTGAGACTGAAAATGATAGTTCGTGTATTTTGCATATATCAACTTGTTTAGTTTATTTCTCAATCTCATAGATTTTTCTAAGCAAAAGGGAAGTGTTAACCCACCACAATAACTATTTAAGGATTCATAGAACAAATAAATAGTTTTGTTGTTATGTCGATATACATATCATATTTGTTAACACCCAACTAAACTTGACTCAACATATAATCTAACAAAAGGGTGTTTAAGTGGATTACAACATAAACCACAGATTCATAAATTTCAAAAGATCGAGACACAATTTTCCTGGTTTGTGAAATATATCAATCTCCACACATGCTCCACTCAAAATATTTACAATAGACAAATATTAATTCTATTGAATTACTAATTGTTATATCAGCAGAAATTCAACATGTCTAACCCATGATAGAATTTTTTTGGAAGATTTCTTAGTTTAAGAACAACACACGTATGAACAAGCTCTTTTAATTTAATAACTTTAATCTGTAACAAAAAAGGTATAGAGATGATAACTTTAACTTCAAAATCAACGATTTTTTTTTTTCATGTACTTCCATGCAAAACCAAGCTTCAAACATTTATGAAAGATTCCCTAAACAAAACAACATCAAAAACTATAAACTGGAGAAGGCAGAATCCCCTTTCCGTTAACGTGTCCTTTGCAGCAAAGGAACCTCTCTTCTCTTTCTCTTATTCCTTTTCTCTTCTTCCCTTTCTCTTCTCTAAGTTTTTTTTCTTCACTAAATGATTCGTTCTTTTTAACTTTTTGAGTCGGTTGAACTAAAGGAGATAAAAACCCTCTTGATTGGCATAAATTGCATATCCAGTCACCAATCTTTCAAACCTTCAATGCTCCAAGGATTCATCTCTTAAGACTCCTTTGTCTTTGTGATTCTCTCCACCTTCTATGAGAAAACAAGGAATTCATGGTTAGAAACCATACCTAGAGTAAAAAATAATAAATGAACCTTGATCTAAGCTAGATCTAAGTTTTAGACATCTTACCAAGCCTTGGAAAAGATGATCTTCTCTCTTATCCCAAATTCTTCTCAAGGTCTCTCTCTCCTTTCCAAAATCCCTCTATGATGTCATTTTAAGCCTAAAGGAACAAAAATAGGGTTTTGGGGCCGACTCATGTGAATCCCCCTCTAATTAGGGCAAAATCATGTACTGGCCCAAATGCCGAGGTGGATTTTGGCCAATCGCGAGCGCTCAACTTACAACACAAGCACTACCCCTGCGAGCGCTTGGGGATGCTTATGCTAGTTTATAGAATTTCTAGGGCTATCACCGCGAGTGCTCGGGTCCACTCACGTGGTGGCTCGAGCCCTCAGGCTTCCTAGTCTAGCATAAATCTAGGAGGTTTTCCCTGGGTCTTCTTTTGGGTATTTGACCTTTGTTTTGAGTCCCACAAGCCGTGGAACTAGACCTCAAGCTCATACATACAACGATTCTCACAAAATTGGCAAATAGGTCTCAGGTTCAGTTCCCAAACCGAGGTAAGGGGTGTTACACCTTACATCAACAAATTAGGCCCAGTTGAATGGACAAGCCCATTAGGCCGAGGTCCTGGTTTGTAAAGTCAAAAGTATGGATCACCCACACCAACGTCCAGGTTTGTAAACTCAAAACTATGGATCACCCACGCCAACATCTAGGTTTGTAAACTGAAATTCCTATTAGGTTATCTTAGAGGGGTTGAATAGGATATCAAGATTATCTTACCCTTTAAAAAAATATATGGGATTTATTTTTAATCTACTTTAACTTAGCCCAAGTGTGTGTGTGCTGCAAAGTGTATACTCCAATATTTTAACCAACAAGTAATCTGCAAGAGTAGTAATGTGCATAAAAGTAAAGAGATAAGCAATCATGCACCCAATTCACAACAAGAGATTTATAGTGGTTCGGCACGATGGTCTACTTCCACTCTTTTAAAGTTCACTACCAAGCTTAGGTAGATTTCATTTAGATCTCCTAAATATAACCTAGGTAAAAAACATACCAAACCCAACTACTTGCATAAAACAAGCTACTCAATAGACTCACTGTCTCCGGCGAATGATGTCAACTTTCGGTGTCTTCGGCGGAAGCAAAGCAATATGAGAATAAATGAAAATGCAAATGAATGAAAAGTGTCAGCACCCAAATTTTGACTCGGACCCTCTAATGAATCTTGCTTGCTCTTCAAAACAAATGTTTAGATCAAACCTTAGGCAACCCTGGTTTAGGAAGCTTAGGACTTATCCTTTATCCTTGCGTAAACCTTAAAATCTATCATAAACAACTTAAACATAATCAAAACCTTAAAATCCACAAACAAACCCTAAAATCAGAGACTGAGCATGGACTCTATGAGGTTTAATATGTGCCCTTAAAGTTTCCCACGGTCATTCTGGTTGCAAAGGTATTACGGACATCAAGTTATATGCAAATCTGTACTTTGGGGGTCTGATCTTCCGGTTTTCGGAGCCATCTTCACTCCTTCGAAATACATCAGTTTCTGATAATCCTTTATTTTCGAGGATTCACCAATAATTGTGCAACAACCCAATTTCCAGACAATCAATTATAATATTTTCATATTTTCTTAAGCCCTCGTAAGCCTTTTCGCGTGAAAAATTATTGGTTGACGAATTATGGTTTTACCACCCATGTTCTTGTACTCATTGAGCCTACAGAGGTGCCCTTGGCACCCAAAAGACAGCCAACTAATCCCCCCACATCCTAATTTCTTCGACCCTCAAAAGTCTGTCTCTTGTGGAATTTCCACGGGGGACCCCACTAGCTCACAATCATCACCTTAACTGAAATACAAAATTTTTTGGGATACGAGTTTGCATATAATTTCATGATCAAGTACCGAACGAGTGAAACAATTGAACCAACATTCGGAGAAAATCTGGGGTTGTATTTTATATGAATTAACCCATTGAGATTTGACCATTTTGCCCCTCCAAAATGCAACCAAGCATTTATCGGATTGTCGTGTTGTCACTATTCATCATCCTGTGTATGTCGGAATCCAATTCTGACTACACCAGTGAGTTCGGAATGCCCGAGAACCTTGAAAAGCACTATAAGTTCGTGTCAATTGGAGGTTGGTGTGCCAAAAAGCGGACTCGAGCCGAATCTGCAAAGATTTCTCAAACTACCCTTCTTGTCCCACCACGTGGCATATAGCATTGCAAGGTGTTATTTCTCTTTTGTCGGGAGAGTATCCTTTATGCCCCCCCTTGTGTGACGTCGTGAGCCAAGACAGAGGGGGGTATCATTTCACTTTTGGTGGGGTGATGTGACATCCCCAAAAAGTGAAATGATACCCCCTTCTATCTCGGCTCACGAC
>JAOXJP010174698.1:0-12595 GCA_025762735.1 Platanus orientalis
CTCCTTGGCTATTTATAGCTTTAAAATTTCCAAAATGCTAATAAAAAATAAAAAAATAAAACTTTCTATAACTAGTTGACTCAAATATAAATTCTATAATCTTATAAAACTCTAAAAGAGCACTTGCTTGATGGAATTAGTAACCTCTCAATAGGAACTATCCTTGATAGAAATTTTATAAGTTTCCATACATGACCTTTCTTGTAAAAATTTGTGACTTTTCTATTCAGTTGACTTGGACTTGGTGAATATCCCCCCTTTACATGCTTGCTGTCCAGCCCAGATCCCTTCCTTTAATTGACTAAACTCTTAAATAATAGAAACTAAAATCCCCCATCAAATCTCTTCGTATGCTGATTCCATGTCATTATTGGATTTGTGAGGGCTTGTTCTCTTTGGAAAGGTAACTGAATAACCTCACTTATACCAAAATCAAGCTAAACTAGCAAGTTTTGACCTTTGAAAAGAAGGGGTACAGAAAAGTTATGGGAATACAACTTTAAATAACTTAAAAAATAGACCCCAATGGTCCTCACATGATCGTCCATGATTGTCAAAACTTGTTTCTCTTCGGAAAACCAGCAACTCTCATGCTTGTAGATGCTCCCACATTATTCTTTCTTGGTGGAGTGAGTTTGGCCACTGTCTGATGATGAAGTGCTTGGACTTGAGCTTGATTGTTTTAGTCCCCTAAAACCAATTACACTCTTCCCGTCACTGGCTCACTCCTGTCGCTGCATTAGCATTTGGAAAAGCAACTAACAGTAAAAGATGGAGTGAACAATCATACCGCCTGATGAGTATGGAATTCTGCTATGCATACTTTGGACTCTGCCACTAGCCTGCCAAAGTTGACCGGGGAGGATGTGTGTGATTTTCATCGGCGTCCATCACACCACATAGTCTGTCTTCTTCTGTATTTGGAACTTCCTTGATAACTACTTCTAGCAATTCCACATCTGAATCTGGCACTCCCTCGATAACTTCTCCAGGCACTTCTTAATTAATACCATGATCTCGATCGTAAGATTGAGGAACTCTTGGAGTATACAAATTGACTGGGGTTGGTACAGATGCTCCAGTGAGTTGTTGCACTTGTTGTTCGAGAGTATTCTCGATAGTGCTCAGTTGAATTTTGAAAATTTCCATGTGATTCCATTAGTTTTGACCTCTGTATTTATGGAATCCACTCTGGAAAAGACCTTCGATCTTTATATTCAATTTAGTGTTAGTTACCAACTCTGCTGATTAATAAAAAAAATATGCACGAACACTTGCTTTGATACCAAAAATTGATGCAGGACAATCTCAAGTTTATTTACGTGGGTTATAGGCCCATGTTAATGAATAAAAAGATTTGTTTCACTCTGATATTCCCCCCCCCCCCATTAAGTAGCTGAGCCTGAAATAATTCTGCAGTAAAAAATCTATTCCAAAAGATTAGTTTGGTCGACTGATACGAAAGGCCTGTTTAATATTTGCTGATTGCAGTGAATGTGTAGTACTTAACCCCAAAATACAAGTCTAGCAATATGATTAAAGCCTCCGAACAGATTACTTGACCCTACTGGGTTAGTAGAAAAATCCACACAGCAAACTATACAAGCGAGTAGAAACTCAATCAAATCAAGACCTAGCTTGTAATGATTCTGATGTAAATGAGACATGGCGATTAGCACTCTTGTAGATGCCACCATGCCGCAAATAACCTCCATTCATTTATGAAAAAAAAAATCAGAAAAAAGGTAGAAGAAGAGATAAATAGGGCTAGTATCATCTATAACTGATACTAGGGTTTTCTTTTGCCACCAACTGATAGAAGAGGTAATAAGCACCCACTTCAATTCGAAAATTATATAGAAATCACCAATGTTACATTCAGATGTCCCTTGGCTTTTTTATAGCCCCAAATTTCTAGAAACATTAAAAATAAAAGAAAATTTCCTAAAACTAGTTGTCTCAAAGAGGAAGTCGTAATCTAATATGACTACTGTAAGAGACCACATGCCGAGGATGAATTTAGAAACTTCCCTAATAGGAATCATCCTTGAGAGAAAATTAGAAAGTTTTCAAGTTTGATCCCTTTAGGCTGACTTGGACTGGAGAACTTAAAATTTCTCCCTTTACGTGGTTTCTGTCCAGCCTAATCTTCCTATCCTTAAAATAAGGAAATTTCTAAAAAACACACAAATCTTTTCATAGTTTGATATCCTACCAGTATTTCGTTTATAAATCTCATGAATTGCATTGGGCTTGTAAGAGGTTGGTGGGCTCAATTTCAGGTGTTTGGAAGGCCAGGTCAGCAACTTTGCCTAAAGCTTAAGTTGCTTCGGGAGGTTTTGAAATCTTGGAATAAGGAGTCTTTTGGTTTGGTGGAGAACAAAAAGAAGATACTGTTGGAGGAGTTGCAGCATTGGGATAGTCTGGAAGAGCAGTGGGGCATGAGTGGAGAAGAGAGATTTTGCAGGGATGTGGCTAAACAAGACTACAAGAATGTGGTGGCTTGGAGGAGATTAAGTGGAAATAAAAGGCTAAAGTGCAATGGTTAAGAGAGGGGGACAACAATACGAAATTCTTTCATAGAATCACTTTAGTTAGAAGAAATGTAAAGTATATTTCTAAGTTGAAGATTGGAGATGAATGGGTGGAGGATAAAGTGTTGATAAAAAATCATGTTGGTAGCTTTTTCAGGGATCTTTATAGTGATAATGGTCTTTTGAGACCAAAGCTGGATGGCTTGGATTTTAAAATGCTTTCTGAGGAGCAAATGATGTGGCTCGAAAGACCTATTTTTTCTTGAAAGACCTATTACCAAAGAAGAAATTAAAAACACAATCTGGAGTATTGAGGATGATAACCCGAGCCCAGATAGTTTTTCGATGGCTTTCTTTAAAGTTTGCTAGGAGGTGCTCAAGGTTGATGTGATGAAGACAATGGAGGATTTCTACATGGAGGGATTTTTTTGGATAAAGGGCGTAATGCTACCTTCATTTCCCTTATCCCAAAGAAAGAAGGTGCGGATCTTATAAATTTTTTTTTGACCTATTAGTTTGGTGGGCAGCATCTATAAAATAATTTCAAAGACCCTAGCGTCTCGTATGAAAGATGTCTTGGATTCTGTGATTTCCTTAAACTAGAGTGCTTTTATTGGGGGGAGAAAAAGTGTGGAAGCAAATGAATGCATTGATGCGGTGGTGAAAAGAAGGGAGGTAGGTGTTATGTGCAAATTTGACATGGAGAACAAGTATGACAATGTAAATTGGAAGTTCTTGGACTACATGCTTCAAATAACGGGTTTTGGAATCAAATGGAGGAATTGGATGTCAAATTGTTATGGAACGACATCTTTATTGATTCTTTTAAATAGCTCATTAGTTGAATACTTCCATAGTAATAGAGGGCTTCGACAAGGGGATCCTCTATCCCCCTTCCTATTCCTAGTGGTTGTGGAGGCTTTTAGTGCATTGCTTTCTAGAGGTTTTCAAGGTGGTATGATGGAGGGGTTAGAGGTGGGAAACAATGGTGTGAAAGTTACTCATCTTCAATTTCGGATTATACTCTTATGATGTGCAAGAATTTGATGAGGCAGTTGAAATAGCTAAGATGTGTTATTAGATGTATTTGAAGCCGTCTCGAGTTTGAAGATAAACCTCTCCAAAAGCTGTATCTATGGAGTGGGAGTGGTGGATGACTTATGGAGGTATGCTGAAGTTTTGGGTTGCAAGCAAGGTTCTTTCCCTCCTACATTTTTTAGGCTGCCTTTGGAGTGCCGTTCAAAAGTAAGGCTGTTTGGAATCTGGTGGTCGAAAGAATTCATAGAAGGTTGGCAGGTTGGAAAGGGATGTCCTCTCAAAAGGGGGAAAATGACTTTGATCATGTCAGTACTTGCAAGTCTCCCGACATATTTTATGTCTCTTTTTGTTATTCCAGCTTCTGTGGCTAATGAGATTGAAAAGTGCCAAAGACTCTTTCATCGGAGCAAGGGATAGGATAGTATAAGGCTGAATTTGGTAGCTTGGAAGGAGATTTGTAAACCAAAAGAATAGAGGGGTATTGGGATTAAACTTGTAAAGGAAGTGAATAAAGCTTTTCTCTCCAAATGGCTTTAGAGATATGGGAGCCTTTGGAAACAGGTTGTAGCGGAGAAATATGGGATGTCTAACTGTTGGGCAATGAAAATGCCAAGGACTCTTTATGGCGTGAGTTGTTTTTTTTTTTGGAAAAAGAAAATTTTATTAAAAGAAAAGAAAACAAACAAATAAGGATGAGAGATCCCTAAAAAAGAAAGAAAAACACTACATCATCCCTATTACATTGGCCCAATCCCTTACAAGAGCCCCATTGGGGAGTCCATCATAACCTTTACACCTTCTAGCCCAAAAAGTGATAAGATCCTTAGAGCGTCTATGCACCATATAAGCCGGTTCCGAATGACCCTTAAAAACTCGGTTTTTGCACTCTCTCTAAACCGCTCAATAGATTGCGGCTGGCACCACTTTCCACAATCTCCTACCAAAACCATTAAAGACATTTAGCTTCCAACCAAGAAGAAGGTCCCTTATACTCCGAGGGGTAATGAAACTAACCTCGAAATCCTTAGCACTACCACACCAAACTTTCCATGAAAAAGGCCAGTGAAGAAATAGATGGTCACTCGATTCGATTCCGCATCCTGGTAGCACAACAAACAAACACTGGTCAAGAAAAGACCCTTCCTCCTTAGCATATCCATAGTCGAAACCTTATCTAAGACTACTGTCCACAAGAAGAATTGGACCTTTAAGGGCACTGCATTGTACCAAACGAGTCCCCATGGCCCCTGGACCTCCTTAACATTTGCTAGGTGGGTGTAGCAAGCTTTAACTGAGAACTTTCTCCCTAGGTCTCTCAGCCAAACACGTCGATCCTCCTCCCCCAGATGCACCTGGCTATCTTGCAGTCGAGCGAGGAACTGAGCCATCCTGGGGATCTCCTTGTTAAACGCATCTCTCCTGAAGATGGGATGCCAAACCACTCCCTGAGCATCCATAGAGAAATACCTCGAGACTACAACATTTGGGTCCTCAGCAATGGTAAACATGTCTGGAAACTTCAAGGCTAGCAGTCTGCCTCCACACCAGGCGTCCAACCAGAACCTGATTTTCCTCTCATTCCCCACTTCATAGCCAATACCTGACAAAAGTTTTGCAAGGTGTTTCATAATAGCACGCCAAGGGCTACACCCATATGCACCACGAGGGACCGACAGATTCCAACCATCTCTAACCCCATATTTGGCTGATACCACCTTCCTCCATAGGTAATCCTCTTCCAGATCAAACCGCTATAACCACTTGCACAACAATGCCTGATTTTTAGGCAGTAAACTCCTTAAACCTACCCTACCTTTTCCTTTAGGGATGCAAACTCTATTCTAAGCCACCAGGTGCATCCCATAATCCATCTCACTACCCCCTCTCCAAAGAAAGTCCCTCTAAATCCTCTCCATTTTATGGCACACCGAAATTTCAATTCATAGGGGGAAACGTAGTGGATTGGAATATTTGCCAAAGTCGCCTTTATTAAAGTGAGTCTGCCCCCTTTGGATAGGCATCTTGCTTTCCACCCATTAAGCTTGCATCTCATTCTGTCTATCACTGGGTGTCATATCTCCTTTTGCTTATATGAAGACCCTAGCGGGAGCCCCAAATATTTGGTAGAGAGGGATCCCTTCTTACAGCCCAAATCTGCTGCCAGCTGGTCCAAATTTGGCATATCCCCCACCGCGAACAAAGTGCTCTTATCGAAGTTTAGATGCAAACCCGAAACTAAGTCAAAGCAACGGAGAACACATCTGAGTAATCTGATCTGCCTTTAAGAGTTATTGCAGAAAATAATGGTATCATTTGCAAACTACAAATGGGAAATAATCAATTCATCTTGACCCTACCTCACTGAGAAGCCTTCAATCATACCCACTTCCAACGCCCTACCAATCAGCCCACCCAGCACTCCAGCCACCAACAAAAACTGGAGAGGGGAAAGAGGATCACCCTGTCGTAGACCCCTGGAGCAACCAAAGTGGCCTCGAGGAACTCCATTAATAAGGACTGAGAACGATGCTAAGCTAAAGCATTTCCTCATCCATTCCCTCCATCGAACCCTAAACCCATGTCTCCTCATCACATATAGCAAAAAATCCTAGTTAACATGGTCATAGGCCTTCTTAAGATTCAATTGGTAGAAAACACCTGGCTTGCCTTAACAAATTCAGGCATCAATGCACACACTAGCACATAACACCCCATCCACCATAGGCCTACCTTTAAGGAAGGCCTCTTGCTCCCTTGACACGATCCTGGGATGAACCTCCTTAAGCCGCAAAGCCAAACATCTGGAGATGATTTTGTAAGTGCTACCCACCAAGCTGATAGGCCTAAAATCCGAGATACAGACTGCACCCTCCTGTTTGGGGATCAAAGCAATATAAGTAGCATCACTTCCTTTATCCAGAAAGCATCTCTCAAAGAAATCATGCATCACCATCATAAGATCCTTCCTGATCACATCCCAACATGCTTTATAGAACGCTAGAGAAAATCTGTCTAGCCCTGGGGCTTTGTCTCCATCCAAGCTCCAAACCTCTTTCTTCACTTCCTCTTCATCAAAGGGTCTTTCAAGCCAAGCTGACTGTGCTTCCTCAAGCTAGGGAAAGTTTAAACTCTCCACCTTTGGCCTAAAAAGCCTTTGCTCTGAGAATAAACTCCTAAAATGATCTTCCACTTGAGATTTGATTATCTCCTCATCCTCCACCTTGCCACCATTCACATGCAAACCAGATATGTTGTTGATGGCCCTATGAGCATTTGCCAATTTATGGAAAAACATGGTATTATTATCCCCCTCCTTCAACCACCAAAACCCGAGACCGCTGTCACCACATTACTTCTTTCATAGCAAGAATTCTATCAAACTCCATCCTCAACTCCTTTTTAGATTTACTCTCCTCCTCTGTCAAACCCTCTGACTCTTCCTTAAGATCACATTTTTGAATCTCCTCCAGACAAGTCATTTTCTTTCTCTTTATATCCCCAAACACCTCATTGTTCTTGATTCTTAAGTTGTCTCTGATACCTTTGAGTTTCAACCGAAATATTTGACCAGGAGGACCCCAAACCTCAAAATCATTCCATCAACCCCGAATCATCTCCACAAAACCCGGGTGAAGAAACCACATATTATGGAATCTAAAGGGACGATGACCCCCATAAGAATGAATATCCCCTCCTTTCAGCATAAGAGGAATGTGATCAGAACCAGGTCTAGGCAAAGCACACACACATGCTTGAGGAAATAAGTCCTCCCACTCCCCTGACACTAGGAACCTGTCTAGCTTGTTTAATGCAAGGTTTGCTTGGAAATTTGACCAAGTGAACCGAGCACCTGAAATTGGCAGATTGATCAATTCATTTTTATCAACAAAATCACAGAACTCATCCATCCCCCGAGTCCTTCTCGTCGCCCTATTTCTTTCTTCAAGATAGAGAACCTCATTGAAATCCCCCCCAATACAGCAGGGCAGATCCCAGCCTCTTCTAATCCCATCAAGTTCATCAAGAAAAGCCTCTAGGTTTACTTCCCCCCGCTGGACCGTAAACCCCTGTTACGATCCATCTCTGCACTTCTCCCTTATAAGTAGCCACAAGCGAAGCTGAGTATGATTCTACCCATGCCTCTATGGAAGACACCATCTCCTTATTCCACATCAATAAGATCCCCCCTGCTGCCCCCATTGAAGGCACTGTGATCCAACTTGGATTAGAGAAGTCACATTAACTAAGAATCACGTCCCTATCAACCAATTGAAGCTTGGTTTCCTGTAGGATAATAATCTCAGGCTTATATCTGCCCACCAACTCCTTCACTAGGTGCCTTCTATCATGGAAACCTAAGCCCCTAACATTCCAAGTGAAAATGGAGCACTTCATGATCTACTAGCCTGGATACCCCTCTTTTTCCTCCCAAATCCCTCCCCAACCACTGCCCCTTTCTTATCATAAGATAATCTCCATCCTAGGTTTTTTAATTCCCTTGACAAGCATCCTCTGTTCCCAGTGGCCACTTCTTTAATAACCTGTCGACTACTCACCCTCTTCTCCAGTTCTGCGAAGAGCTCCTATGCCAACTCTTCCAGCCCCTTAAAAGATAGCCTCAGGACAACACTTACCTCCTCAATTTTTTGCAGAACCCACTCCGAGACTGCTGCAATGGGGGGGTTCCTCCAACCCCTGTTTAGACCACTCCACAAGGGCCATTTGTCTCCCATGGCCCAGTTTCACAGACTTACCCACCGAACATTGAAAACCCCCCTCACTGACGCCATGCTTCGAGAACCAGGCCTTATCTCCCTGTCGGCTTACTACGTGTGCTGACTCTTCCTCACAAAAATCCCAAAGGGATGAACAGGGGTCCTCGCAAGTATCAGCCATATTCTGACTGAGGCTACCCCAATCTAACACATCACTTGCTCGTCCTTGAAACAATGTATGACACGGTATAATGTCACTTGAAGGCCACAGGCTCAGCCGATGATCCCAATCATGCTCAGGTTCTGCTGCAGTTCCCGACCTAGGTTGGTTTACTACTATATTCCCAGGATGTAATGGAATACCTTGACCAATTCCTCCCAACCAGTCTTGCGAGCAGAACACATCAGGATTAATGATAGTCTGGGCACCCTGTTCTCTCGGTGAGTTTGCTTCCCTGCCTCTTTTGAAGGGATCGATCAACGCCCTAGTCCCAGGAATTCCCTGTCCTCCCCCAGTGTTCCAGCTGACAAGAGCTCCATCCACGCATGCCAAGTCCAGAGCAAGGATGTGATCCTTCCTGTTATCTACAATCGAGTAGGGCCCTAGGGGAGCATCTACCTGAGAACCATCCCGACCTTGGAGTTCGCAAGCCTTAGCACCTTCGATTTCGCTTGAGAAACTATCACCTTCCTTCACCTCACGATACTTAGGGAAAGATTAAATTCCAATAATACCCTCATACCCTTCCACCATATTGAAATTTTCACTTACGGGTTGCCAACTATTGGAATCACAAATAAACTCCTCTATCCTTCCCATAATTACATTGGGGCCCCCATTGCTATATGAATTAACATCAGCACCCCCTCCCATCTCGTATAAATTGCAAGCAAGCCCTTCCGCCTCCTATCAATTTGCAATAATTCCCTCCCGATTATTTAAATTGCCCTTTAGCCCTTCCACCTCATTTAAGTTTCCTGCTTGCCCCTCGTGGGATCCTGAATTATCTCGATCCCCCTCCCCCTTATGAAAAGATTCTAAGACCCAACCTTTGTCTGCCTGCCCTCGATTTTTCTCCCTAGGGCACTAGACGATAACTTCCTGCTATTTAGCGATTTGCTGGCTTCCTCTGTCACGACGTGCACACGATCTCTACCAACATCCGACAACCCCCCAGGATCGTGAGTTGTTGCAGAGCGTGATTTGCTCATCTGCCTATCACCTGCCCTCTTATCAATTTGAAATTTGAATTCCCTCCCTGGTAGAACAGCCGCCGACGATGGAGTCTCCGGAGGTAACAAGTGAATCACCAGCCTCACTTTCTTTCCCTTATCAAACAGAGAAAACACCCGCGGGATTCTTTCCAAGGGGTCTCCTCGCACCCCAATCTTCGCAACTTCACACGATGGGAGAGAGCTAATGGTGTCAGCGACCCTTACGAATCCTCCACAAAGGCCGCCGATCGCTCTGAAGAAGCCCAGCAACCACAAATGAAGTGGAAGGTCTTGGACTTCAATCCAGTGGATCGTAGGTTGATTAACCACCTCTATAGAATTTACCACAAGCCACCATCTCCGAAACTCCAGCTTGCCTGCTCTCCCAACTCCCTGAAGGAACCGGAGATTAACCAGCCTCTTAGTTTCTTGCAACGATGATAGAAAAACAATACAGCTATTGTTCCCCAGGTTGCTCCACTTTGGTATCTCCTTCAAACCTAGGGTGTCCCTGATTCGAGCATAGTCAAGCTCCCAGTTCAGCGAGCCCCCCTTCCTTTTGCACACCACCGCCATGTCCCAGAATCTAAAAGATGATTGAGGCCCATACACAGCTTTAATCCCAAGGTGCCCATCGTCAGCTACAATTTCCCCAGCAACCCAAGGGCCAAATGTCGACCATATTCCCAGACCCTACTGTGCCTCCCCAGGAGGTATGAACCCTACTACACCCTCTTTGCTTTGAATGTCTGGGAGTGTTTCTCCCTTAGTCACCTTCCTTTTATCCAACCCATTTAATTCCAAGATCCCATTGCGCAAGTGATTCCATCCCTCCTGCCTGGGTCCTTCAAGAACAACCACAAACCTTTCCCTGCCTTCTTCATCCAGCGAGGACACCTGCACATACCAACCCCTAGCATTTTCCCTTCTCCGGAAGAGCAGCACCCTCGATCCTTATTTTCTTGACCGAATGAGGCGATTCTGACGTGGTAAGGAAAATGCCTCTTCAAGGCAGTCAGCCAACCAGAGAGCATTTCTCTCAATCAGCTGGATTCTAGACTGAAACCCAACTCCCCTCTCAATAATCCGAGTTATTTTCTCCTTCCCCAACTAGTCAATCTCAATATTGAATGTCTTGGCCTCAATAGGGATGATCTTTTTCCTCCTCCAACCAACCATTTCACCTTTGAGTCAACTTAAAATCCCCAAGAAGTGATCCGAAAAGCTTCTATCATTGCAGCAATCGAACAGGAGTCCACATCTAATTGGGCTCTTGATTGGTGAGATTTCAGCAATCATTACAACAACACAATCAAAACCGAGAAAGTTTGTGAGTGAAAAACTTCCAAGAAATAAAAGTCCTGCTAGAAGTGGGATTATGAAGCAGCGGGAGGAGTTTAGAAAAGCTATTTGGGTTGAAGTGGGGACTGGCACTAATACTTCTTTTTGGAAGGATGAGTGGTGTTCTGAGCGGCCTCTTGGGTTTGAAGCCCCCATAATTTTTTGATTGCTTGAGATAAAGATGCCTTGGTTTCTAATTATTGGAAGGAAAATAAGCCTAAGATGAAACTTGAATGACTGGGAGGTTGATCAAATGTCCCAGCTCCTTGGATTAGTGGAGACATGCATTCCAAGGAGAGATATGGCTGACTCTTGCCATTGGACCCTTAACAAAAAGGGGATTTTCTTACTCAAATCTTGTGGAGAGCTCTTTGGTGATTGGGGGAGACTTTGTATATATGGAAGAGGTTTTGGGGCATTAAGGCGCCCTCAAAGGTTTTGTTCTTTTTGTGGACTGCCTGTAGGGAATGGCTGCCTACCATTGACAACCTTCAAAAGAGGGGCATGTACCTTCCAAGTGGATTCCCTTTGTGCTATCAAGATGAGGAGTCGATAAATCATATTCTGATTCATTGCTCCTTCTCCAAGGAGGTTTGGCATGAAGTTCTAAGGGAAGTGGGGTTTCTTGGGTGTTTCCCGCAAAGCTTTTTGGAGTTATTCCTTGGTTGGTTCTTGGTGAAGATCTCAAAGAAAATAAGAGTTTTATGGACTTTGGTGCTCCCGGTTATTTGTTGGTCTCTTTGGATGAAAAGAGACCAAAGGACTTTAGAGAATCAAGCGGAACCAGCTTATATGGTTTATAGAAAGGCTAAGGATCGGTTTTGTTTTTGGCTTGTAAAGTGTAATGAGTTTGGGGATCATTTTTTGTAGATATAAAGAGAAGGTGGGGAAATGTTTTTAGTGATTCCTCCTTTTTGTAGCCAGGTGGCCCGTGGTTTCTGTTTTTGGGGATGCCTTATTCCTTTCATTTAATTAGTTTTTCTCTTATAAAAAAATGAAGAAGATATTGCTCTCTTCAGAAAGGTGACTGAATTAACTTTCTAATGATTACCAGAATCAAACCAAACAGGCAAGTTTTGAACTTTGAAAATAGGGGCTGAAGAAAAGTTATGCAAATACAATTTTAAACAAATAAAACATGATAAAGAAAAACAATAGAAATAGATCCAAAGTGCTCTGTCCAACTTTTTTCTATTGGGAAAAGCAACAATGTTGCTTTCTATCCTTGTAGATGGTCCCGCATCATCCTATAATTATTTTATCAAAATTATAGTTGTGTGCAATTGAATCAATTGAACATTTGAATTCTTTTTAGGTAGAAACTTGAATTAGAGAGAAAAAATTTGGAAATATGAATTCTTGAAGTAATATTATTACTAGCTAATCTCAATTGTCATCCTTGTTAGTTCTTTTGGTTGTGTTGGGCTGGTGCTCTTTTATGTGCTCCTTTCTTTCTAGGGATGCCTTGTCCCCCTTTAGTTCTTTTTTTTTCTCTCTTTAATAAAGTTTTTCATTTATCAAAAAAAAAATCACTGTGAACAAAAAGTGGATGAGTCTCAGTTTATTTGTCCAAAATCACTAGCTATGTGTAACTTTGAAAGTAAGTTTGTAGCAATTGGTTTCAAGCCTGCTCGTGATGAAATACAACAAGATTTATAAAGTGACATCTGAAGATAACAACAACAACAACAACAACAAACAGCCTTATCCCAACTATTTGGGGTCGGCTACACGAATCATGTTCCGCCATTC
>JAOXJP010174709.1:0-12595 GCA_025762735.1 Platanus orientalis
TCAACTAAGTTATATACTATTGATAATTTTAAAATAATTAGTATATTATATATAATACATATATATTATATGTATGTAAAAGTTCGGGCCTCAGGCCGGGCCGAGGTGAGCCCAAGCCTGCCCCTCAATAAAAGTTCGGGCCTCGGGCCGGGCCAGCCCATGCCCACCCCTATTAGGCAGCCTACCAAGTTTGTCCCAGATTTCACCATCACGATTCAGAGGTTCAAAGGGTTCAGTATCCAAGCCGAGGACAGATCAGTGTTTCAATTGTCAGGGCTATGGTCATCACAAATCTCAATGCCCTAGCCAATTTGTGGGATTTGTAGACAAGAAACCTACACAAGAGGGTGCTCCAGAAGAGGAAGTTTAGTCCTGAGATGATCCTCAAGGCAAAGACACTAGAAAAAGAAGAAGCTAGAGAAAAAGCAGAACAGGGATTTGTAAGACTTCTTCATCCTATAATTTCTATAAAGGAGACAGGTCTAATGAAGTACAAGAAGAAGAACGTTGGTTCTTTCCCATGACAGTCTGCACCACGTGGCGGAGCAGGAATTCTTGAACCCCCACCCAGACTCAACAGGGTTGAGTTTTCTAAGAGGGGGGAGTTGATGCAATAGCACTGCAATGACTTGAGAAGATATATCCTCTTTGGAAGCCAAAACCAAGGTCCAAAGAGAATTTCAAGAAGAAAGTAAGTTTCCCATTTAATTAAAGTTAGTTTTCTTTATATTTTTTGGTTTAATTATGGAAAATTTTATGTAATAAGACCTTAAGAGTCATGGGGTAGGAGTTAGTAGAAGTTTGGAGAAATTTTAAAAGTTTTAGAGTGTTTGTTTAAAAGGTTTTATGGGTTTTTAGTACTGGCCATACAACTCCTTAGATATGGGTATTTTAGTCAACTTTGTTATTTTATTAATTAAGTCTTTATAAAGACCAGCTGTCCACTTATGTATGACAGTTTTGATGAATAAAATTAGAAGAAGTTTGGAACCTATGACCAGTGTATCTCCTTCCCAAGAATCTCTCACATGTAACGTGAACCTTCATTCTTTCTCTCTTTTCTCTTATCTTCTTTTGCCCACGTCTCTTCCTCTATTTCTCTATTCCTATCTTCTTCTCTAATCTTGTTAATTTTCTAATTTCTATTATTCTTTTCTCCATTCTTTAATCTACAAAATTTTGTTTTCACTAACCTTTACATCCATCTTATAATATTGTGATTCAAGAACATAAAGAACACTTTTCTTTGGATTCTCTTGAAACCAGAAAATTTTCAACAACCCCTTTCTTTGATTACTTTTATCTCTTCCACTCCAAACCTAATTTCTTTCAAACCTAAGCCTTCCATAATCATCTAAACCCATTCATACCATTTTCCCTAATTTCCAACCCTAAAATCCTTTTTTCTTGAACTTTTTCCCAAATTTCAAGAAACCTAAACCCAAGAAAACCCACCCTTGTAGGCTTGTAGCTGTCCCATTCTAAGCCCAATTTCTCTCGAATTTTCTTTCATAAAACAATTCTATAACCTAAAATAGGGGGTATGGCTGGGTGTTCCCTGGTGTCCACTAAATTTTGGGGCTACAAACTTAAAAACTCAATTTTTGGGGATTTTCGACCCTTCTTGAAATCTTCTTGGTATTCTTCAATTTCTCAACTTTTCTTTAATTCTTTACTCCTCCTTTATTATGAAAGCAATTTTGATTGGATTTATTTAATTCTTGCATGCTTTGTTGAAGAGCTTGAATTCTTGAATTTCAAGATTCAATCTTTCTTGTATAAACTTCTATTTTAGGCTTTTGTTCATCAATTAATTATTGTACGAGCCTAATCCCATTGGGATCATACATCACTCGATATATATGTTATTAACCGCCCTAAACTCCTTTCAAAAATTCTTCTAATTGTTGGTTCACCAATGGAATATCCCTAGTCCTTTCTAGGATTTTCAGTAGAAAGTGTTATATGCAGACTGTTCTTTTATATGTTTCATATACTTTTATTCATTAGAATCGTAAAATTTTGCATGCACGTCACTTTTATATCTGTTTAATACACTGTAAAATTTTAGAATTTTCTTATGCATCTATAGGGGTATTTTGGTAATTTTATCAATCAGCCCAGAATTTCTAAAAACCCTAAATTAGCACTTCTCTTCTATTTTCCTCATTTTCCTCCTCTGTTCCTTCTAAATTCTTTTAGTTTGATTCCCTACTTCCTTCCTTAATTGTCTTTTAAGTTTGGAAATATTTGGGTAACCCTAACTTTGGTTTTGGGCACGTTTTGTCCTTAATTCCGCTGCATCCTTTTCAGCTTATATAGTAGGATTAAACAGCCCATAGGCTATCTAACACCTATCTTTGATATCAATGCTTATCATCCTACATCATAGAACGTGAGTGGTTTGGTCCCATATCCAATTACATGGTATATTAGGGTTGTTTCTGTTGCATCAACATTAGTAAACAGAGATATAACACAAACTATAAAGTGTTGTGCTTCATGCGTTAGAAAAACTCTAGAAATGTGCATGGGACACATCAGTTTGTCAACGAGATCAGTTCAAGATTTAATCCACTGAGTGTCGGACGAATTTCAATCTATCTCCACTACATGGAGATTCAAAGGTGACATCACCTTCACTTATGTGTGGTGACCTCACTTATTACCGTTAATACATGTTTTCGAATTTTTAAATAATGGGGAATTATTGAAAATATTTTATTTATTGCTACAAGCAGCATCATAATCATTTTGCTCTATGAGCAAATTGTGAGCATCACCAAAATGCTACTCGGCAAGTAGCACCAATTATCTTAAGCAAGCAGCATTATGATGTGAACAACACCACTAGCAAGATTGTGAGCAAGGATCAAAAGGTGTGCATATGGGTTTGCAAGCTAAGCCCATGAATGTTCCCATAAGCAAGGCTACAAGTAGGTCATTTAGATGACTACAACTAACTGCTTGCAGCCATTGAACTAGGACACGTGACAAAGACCACTGGTGAACCGTCCAACTCGAGCCCAATGCCTATCTAACCAACTGCACAAGATCAATCACCCATACAAGTTGGAAAATCACATGTTCATTGAAATTAGACAAAACATGTCCACATGAAAATAGTCGATGTGACCAAAAAATGACCTTATTGATAGAAGAAATGACAGGTGAGACAAAGTCCATGATGTCTCATTATAAAAGGAAATCTGAATGAGCATTCACGTATATCTCATTAGAAGAAAAGTGAAGTGAATGCTTGCAAGCTTCATGAAGACATTTAAGACATTTCTCTTCTCTCTCTCATTTTGGAGCTATTGAGAAACAATAACAAAGCCATTAAAGAGGGTATTAAATACCTTCAACTTCTCTCTCTCCTCTTACTTAAAACCTTTTAGCTTCTTGGACTAGTGCGTTCACTATAACAGAGAACAACCTCGGCCCTTCAATCAAATCCACCAGATCAGTGGGTTCTCTTTGAGAGAAACCCACTTAGATCTTTAAGTGGTGTTTTCAAAGTCTTGACAGACTTGGAAGAATCGTGATTCTAAGTTTTCGAACTCAAAGAACTTGGTATTTTAACAAGTTACTTTTTAATACATTTTACAGAAACCCAACAATCTTGGACATAAATATTCGAGAAGTTCATTCAGAGAAGCTAGATTGTACCCCGGAGTTAGCTTGGCAATAACCCTTTATCAACTTGGAGGCATCGACTATATTTACCAAAGATGAAAGCTACACCTCCTTGTCTCGGCTTAACTGGTGTTTTAACAAATTAGATAAACTACTGTGACTTTGTCTTCCCCAAAATTAACACCCCACACCACAAGCCTAGCCAAAACAAGATTCTTGATCTTGGCCAAAAGTGCAATGAACCCCATAGAGAGTAGTTATATATGTCCCCATCAGAGACTTCCCAAAACCCCACTCTACAAAAGCAATCAACATCATTGCCATCCCAATCGTTATTGCTTCCTTTATTAAGACTCTACCACCTTCCTCCAAGCGCCACTACTCTCTTTGAATCAAACAACAAAAAGAGAATACCATCAAAAACCCTAGAATTCGTAAAATCAAATCCTCAAATAAACATGAATAACAGAGTAAATGAATCGCCTCACAAGCAGCCCATAAAATCAAAAGCTTCTAGATGAAAAAAAAACCTGAAAATGATTGAGAAAATTCGGATACCTACACTTCTGGAGAAGAGGCGATTAAGCTAAAAACTGACAAGCTTCGCGCCGAACGAACCATTTGTTCACTCCGTCGTCCCTCCTTTTCGAGGCATTTGCATTTAAATTGCCTTGGACAAGATTTTATGGATTTTTCGTCATTAAAGATCCGGAGATTTTTATTGTGACGTAATACTATAATCATCGTTTGGTGGTCGTGGTGACACGTCTTCTGCGTCTACGATTATCGTGGCGTGACAGCGGGTGGGACCCTGGATACCTGGTCACCTGCGACGACCCTCTTTGTGAGACGTCGAAAGACGAGACACATCGTGGGTATCATTTCACTTTTCGGAGCTGTCACATCACCACAAAGAAGTGAAATGATACTTCCCCTCTGTCTTGTCTCATGACGTCGTACAAAGAGAGTCGGCGCAGGTGATATTCCCCCGGTAATCTGGGACTGACGTCTTATTATCACCGATGAATGGATGGAAGTCCCGCCAGTTTCTAAATCAACTTGTACACCTGTGCGACAGCGGTAAGGGCATTTTGGTGATATAAATTGCACTAACCTTTGTCGAATTACTAAAATAAGCTCATGTACTCACATCTACAAGGGTTGGAACTTGGAAGGGAGCAAATTTCGTGTCCAGGGCACGAAACGACTTCATTTAAAATAAAATGGGTGGGAATTTGAAATTTCATCTAATCCCTGCCCATTTTATTCCATGTAATGTCACCTAGTGTCCAGGACAGAACATCTATTTCGAAGGTTGGAATCATCTCTAGTTTGATGAAGAGATACAAAGTACATATAACCAAAATAATGTTCTGTCCAAGATTTGGTGTCCAAAACACCAGGGTAGGGGTGGCAATCTTTTACATGACCTGTGAACCCAATACCAAATAAGCAGGTTAGGGTTGACTATAAATATGTTTCAAGCCAAAACCGGGTCACTTGGTTTGACATGATTACTAAATGTGTCGGGTTTAGGATGACCCATATAGTCATATACCCTTAACTTGACATGACACAAATCTGATATGCCAACGCGATTACAACATAACCCGCGAACCCAACACAAAATATGTAGGTTAGGGTTAACTGTAAATGTGTTTTGACACAATTAATAAATGGCTCAGGTTCAGGTTGAGTCATATAGTCGTATACCCTTATCTCAACACAACACAAACCTGACCCACCAACACGAATTGCCACCCCTACATCAAGAGCACATGGAATAAAATGGGCAGGACATTAGCCCCTAGTGGCCTGAACAAGACATTTGTCCTCTACACATAAGGAAAATGATGTTTTGTCCAGGAATTTGGTGTCTAGGACACCAAGGGACATCGTATGGAATAAAATGCACAATCCATATTCAAAAAATGCAGCATCCAACCATTTTATTCCAGATGACATCCTTTGGTGTCCTAGACACCATCATGGACACAAAATCCTGGACAGAACGTCCTTTTCGTACACATAATTGTGGGGAAGCAAATGTTCTACTCACAATTTGTCTACTTGTCTATCCCCGTATTCTCATAAACAAAACACAAGGTGTATAAAGTTAAAACCATAAAAACCATACAGATGTTTTGTTCAGGATTTATCTCCGTGATGGTGTCCAAGACAACATGGGGCTTCACATGGACTTTGAAATTTTATCAAAGTCCCACCCATTTTATTCTATTTGAAGCTTCTTAGTGTCCTGAACAGCAAATCCTAGGTTGAACATCTTTTATGTTCTCCAGGAGCCTTTGTGTCTAGGAGTACTAGGGAGTAAACAAATTGGAAGTAGAACATTTGCTCACAAATGCATGACACAATGCTTAGCAAAGGGCAGGCGAGAACCTCTCCTAATTGCAAGACTGTCCTCATGCGATGGTTGGGGGTGTCACATATGTTAGAAACGGTTTTGAAAAAATGATTGTTTGGTCAACTTTGAGCCAAAATAAAAGTGAAACCCACGTGGTGTTTGAGACAGATCCACATGGGGTTGTGTTCACCTCTACGAGGAGAATAACGTCGTATGGTTAATTGCACAAAACCATTAATGGGTGAATGAAATTTTTTATCTAAAAGTGTCCACTTGAACA
Organism: Platanus orientalis; assembly: GCA_025762735.1. Classification (NCBI taxonomy): domain Eukaryota; kingdom Viridiplantae; phylum Streptophyta; class Magnoliopsida; order Proteales; family Platanaceae; genus Platanus; species Platanus orientalis. Next base: position 6,282 of record JAOXJP010174709.1, read on the forward strand.
TTGGTTAAAGGGTTTAAAACTTTGAATAGTCACACAATAGTTAGTTCATGAAACTTTCGAGGTTTATATACATCTTCCTTGGACAGACATTTGGGCCCTAAGAGGTACCACAGTTTTGTGGAACAGTGGAAGTGAGAGGACCTAGCCAACATGGGCTAAGCCCAATCACACATGTGCGTGTGCACAACACCGAACCAGGCCAGACCCGATTAGGTTGGGTGTGGGCATGTCTATGTATATATGAGTTATTTTTTTATCTCAAAATGTTTCAAGTAATGATGTGACTATTCATTCACATAATTTACCATTTTACTCTCGTGTTTGTTCCAAACCGAACAATCATAGATGTGACTATGATGAGCAAATTGCAATACTTGTTATGTGTATTCGATCATTGTATCCTAGGAGGCAGACGTCCAAGAAATTCATAAGCACCACTGCAAAGAGCAAAATCTGTCTTAAGAACATAATATCAAACACTAGCCTTGATCAACTGTTATTTCTGACTTTTCAATTCATCCGGTCTATAAGTTGTTTCTATTTATTTTATTTATAAGTTTATGGTTATCTAAAATAAATACTTATTGTTTACAATATCACATATCGTTTTTCATATACTAATAGCATATTGTCTCACGAGGATCTTGCAAGCAAGAGAACAACATTATCTTGTGAACAAAAGGGTGTATCGTAAATACATAGTTGGCTAAATATGGAAGTTGATAAAAAAATATATAAATTTTTACCAAATTACCATTTGTTTGGTAGAATTTTGATGGAATTAGCATGATTTTCTCTAGTTAGAATTAATATTATTCACTTCCGAAATAATGCTCTATCTAGGACATACCATTTGGACCCCACACCCCTTGTGAGGCAGTGAATAGTACATCTTGGACAGAAATTTTCCTCTATTCACTTTATCGTGGCATGTGGAGGGCACACAACATTGTTTGCACCCACTTTTGACCGGCTGGGATTTGGTGCACCCTCCCCTAAAGTGCTCCCCATTTCATACAGTGGGCAATTTAGGTGGGCACACCAAATCATGAGGATCTTTCGACGCATGTACATTCGACGCAAATTTGGTGCTCCCCCTTAATGAACACCTAAAGTCCTTCCACATGTAAGGGACACATCACATTGAAAAAGTGATTTCACTTTTTGGGAGAGGTAATTTTCACTTTTCAATGTATACTAATTTGTTAACAACAATTATAGCTTGTTTGGCAGCCATCTGCAATGTAATCATTTCATTTGAGTTTTTCAAGGCATTTGTAGCCACAATGGGATGATTTACAATGAACTCATTCAGATTTGCAGCCATTTGTGCTTCCTAACATAACTCATTTCATTTTACAGAAAAAACCTAAGATGACTTCATTTATAATTATAGTTAACAAATCAGTATATATTTGAATAAGTTCATTACAGAACCATCATCTCATTGCTATAAATGCTTTGAGAAACTCAAATGAAATGATTACATTACAGGTGGCTGCGGAACGCTGCCTTAGAAATGAAGCAATCTTAGGTTTTTCTATCAAATGAAATGACATATTATCAAACACAAATTCTTGCAAATCTGAATGAGTTCAATACAAACCATCTTGTTGTGGGAACAAAAGCCTTGAAAAACTCAAATGAAATGATTTCATTACAGATGTCTGTCAAATGCAGCCTTATTGTATTTTTTATTTTTAAATAACTAGTTCTCCCACATTACAATGCTTTCTTCATTTATAACCCTTAAATTCATTCCCTGGTCGCTCTTATCATTAACAAGTCTCTTTATTTTCTTAAAAGTTTCTTTATTTTCCTATTTTGTTCTAAACACCAAATACACATACAAACCCCCCATTTGTCTTCTCCTCATCTCTCTCTCTCTCTCTCTCTCTCTCTCTCTCATTTTTAAACCCACCCTTATTCTCTCACTCCTGATTAGTCTTCCATAATAACTCTTTGCCCTCCTCTCACACTTTAAATACCCAAAAACTCTTCATCTTGCTTTTGCATTCCTCTCTCCCTTTCAAACTTGTCATCTTCTTTCAATGATCAAGCATGCGACCTTGTGAAACAGGTGAAAGAATCATAATTGTGAAGATTAGGGTTTTAGTGTTGAGAAGGCTACAACAATGGTGAAGTAAAGCAAGGAAATAAATGAGAAGGTTGTTACCAAAGAGTATACCATCAATCTCCATATGTGTCTAAGCTTGGCGGTGGAAAATTATTGGATTGATGGCCTAGGAGATGACACCAAATGATAGATAAATGGTTAGAAGATGATAGTCATGGTAGGAGGCATCTTGGGTCGATGAAGATTAGTTTCGGTCCATGGAGATTGGGATTGGTGAGATAAGATCGGTAGACTTTGTAGGAGTATAAGGAAGAGATATAGTGCCCTAAGGCTCAATCTAGTTGCCTTCAATTGTATAGAAAATAATGTAAAAAAGAAAATCCCACAAGAAAAGGAAAGAAAAGAATCATGATAAAAACATGAAAACACCAACTTTTCAAGGCAACCAGACAACTTTAAAATGTTTTTTTGAGAACAATTTGTCATGAGAAAACCTTTTCATGGCAACTAGACTATGCCTAAAGTTCTTGTTCTCTCTCATGCACTCTTGTTTCTCTCTCATGCACTTGGCATGGTGGCTAACCTATGGTTTTTTCGTATTTATTTATTTTAAAATAACCATCTCTCGAAGATGTCAACTTGTTAAGTTGGTAAAGTCTGTGGGTGTTGTACCACAGACCTAGGTTCAAAAACCCGTCTTCACCTATAATTACCAATAAAATAATAATAATAATAATAATAATAATAATAATAATCTTTCACATGTTGCCCCACATTTCATTTCTACCACATAAAATCTCTTTATTTATATATTTCCCCAATCACTCTTATCTTTAACAAAACTCCTTGTTTCCTTAAACTCTCTCTGTCATTAACAAAAAATCAACCCCCTTAATTTCCCTATTCTCTTCAAACATGTATTCCCCTATCTCTCTTATTGAAACAATTCCTTATTCTCCTATCTTCCTCATTAACTCTTTGTCGTCTTCTCAATCTCAAAACACTCATCATCTTGCACTTTACATCCCTTCCTACTCGCAAACTCATCCTCTTAACCCAATGATCAACTTATGATATCATGAAACATGTGAAGGGTCAAAAGCATGGAAATTTGGGTTTTGGTGCCAAGAGAGATGTAACACTTGTAGAGAATTCAAGCAAAAGATGTGCTAAGTTTGTTTCTTCCACTCATTATATTTCTAGTTCAAAATCTTCCCCTCCTTTGAACTCCCCTATTATTGTGGGCCGAAATTGCAACAAGGATGTAGAATGCCATACTTTGCAAGGTAGTGGGAAATAGATTATTGACTTAGAGTTTGGGGATAATGTTAGCTTGGTGAAAGGAATCGATGTGTTCTTAAGGAGTATGGGCATGAAAGTTTGTGATACGGATGGGAATGTTGTGATCCTATTGAATTATATGGAAGGGTCTTTTGCAATAAATCAGACAGATGATAGTAAGAAACTTCATAAGGGGAAAAGAGAGCTTTCGAATTTAGAATGGGACAAGAATGATGGTGGAGCATTCGGAGGGTGTGTTTCGACAAAAAGACAGGAAACAAACAAAGAAATTGTTACTCAATGAAGATTATGTCCTAAAATGTAAGAGGGTTGGGTGGTGTTGAAAAAATGAAAAGGTCAAAGAATGCATCGTGAATTTAAACTAGAGGAGGTAATTATTCAAGAAACAAAAAAATATCATATATATCCTCAGCTTATCTGAAGTTCTTGTAACCCTGATTTATCTTCGTGGTGTGCTTGCCCTGCATCTGGAACCTTGCAGTTTTTAAAAAGGAGGATGAAATCATTGGGAATTTCTTTATTTCTATTAGATTCATTGACTTGGCATCGGGCTATGAGTGGCTGCAGACTGGAGTGTATGGACCTTCATCAACTCAACTTAGGCAACAACTTTGGGAGGAGCTTTATGATGTGAGAGGTTTGTGGAATGGACCGTGGATTGTGGGAGGAGACTTTAATGTCATTAGATTTTTCCATGAAAAGAATAACCATTCACGAATCACGAGAAGCATGAGAGACTTTGGATAGTTCATTAATAGCTCTTCTTTGAGGGATTGCCCTCTTAGGAATGCTAAGTTCACATGGATAAATGGTCAAGATAACCCCACTTTGAATAGATTAGATAGATATTTAATATCTTTTGAATGGGAAGATCTATATCCTTGTTTCTCTCAATAAGGGATTCCTAAAATTGTCTCCAATCATTGGTCAAACATGTTTTCTACTGATCTTCTGAAATTTAGTCCATCCTTTTCAATTTGAAAATATGTGGGTCCTTCACCCCTCTTCCAAGGAGAATGTTAATAATTGGTGGGAGGTGCAACAGGATGGAGATTGGGAAAGGCATTGATTTATGAAGAAGCTCCAGTTTGTGAAGAAAAATTTAATTAAATGGAATAGAAATACATTTGGAATGTTAAATGAATAAAAGTTAATCTAGGATGAAATCAATGATTTTGATACAAAACTGAATGAGGATGGGGCATTGTCACCAAAGTTGGGAAAAATGGATCTTCTTCCAAATATGGAGGTGATTCATAGATATGAAGACATTCAATAGTGTAATGCCCTACTTTGTACTAAAAGGGTAAAATTGTAATTTTATTTATATAAGGGTAAAATTATCATCTATCATATTATATACATACCTTAGATTGTTTAGGAACCTTTTAAACTGAGTTAGAAGTATAGAATCCAAGTTGAGCCTCGATCGTACCAAGTTTAAAAGTTATCCTGACTATATAATTAGGGTCACTTTTTGGAACCACTGATCCCAATCCCGAGTGAATTAGAGGTTGAGCCATACCTTGTTTGAAATGTCTTTGAGTCTAATTTCCAATGCATCAAACGGTTTGTAATTTAGAGTTGTATAGCAAAAGTTATGGCCATTTTACTGAGACATGTTTGTGCAAAAAAAAAATTATGGGAGACGCGTGACCGATCACGGATCTCGTGATCGATCACGAAACCCTATTTTTGGCCTGATCGATCATGAATGATCGATCATGAATGAAGAATCAGAATTCTTAGGAATTTTTTGGGTGATCCGTGATCGATCATGACATGCTCATAAATGCTAAAACATCTTAAAATTATGATTTTTGCCACTTTTATGACATGGTTTACTCCCATTTGATCCCCACACGAGTGGGATCTCATCTACGATGACTTAAACCCTATTAACACTCTATTTATGTCATTTAGAATAAAAAGAGAAGGGATTTGAGAGTTTTGGAGAAGAATATTGGAGTTCTTACCCAATTAGGTAAGTTTCATTTCCAACCATGGAAAACCTTCTAGATTAGCTTGTTCTTCTCCTATAACTTCCTAATTTCATTATTCTAATATTAGAACTATGCATATTTTACAGAGTAAGTTGGGAATAGAGATTGAAGTGAAGGTTTATTGCTTTAAGACCTTGGATTTGAGCTTTAGTAAGTAAATCTAGCTTTCTATAGACGATTTGATGTACTTCCTCTTTGTATTCCTTTGATTATTGTGTTTTGGTTATAAAAACTCATTGAAATCTCCGAAAACCATGTAAATCATTGAATCTAAGATTATTGTAAGTAAATCTTACATACTATGGATGATGTGATGTATTTTCCTCTTTGAATCTTTTAGATTTTTGTGTTTTGAATATAGACACTCTTTGGAATCTCTGAAATATGTGAAAACCCATGCTCTAAGCCATTGATTATTGTGAATTATTGAATCTAAGCTACTTTGGAAGCAAATCTTGTATACTATGGATGATTTGATGTATTCTCATCTTTGATTCTCTTAGATCTCTGTGTTTTGATTATAGAAACTCTTTGGAATATCTAAAAATAGGTGAATACCTATGCTCTAAGCTATTGAACCTTGTGATTGCTAGATTCTAAGATTCTCTAGTTAGTAAATCTTGCTTACTAGAGATGATTTGATGTGAATCCCTCTTGTGATTTTAGGTTATGTCATGCTATACATGTAATTCTCTGAGGTTGTTAGAATTATTTGAATTCAATCATTTGAAACATATTAGATTTTTTATGTTCCAGTTTGTTTAGTAAGCTTCCATGCTCCTTATGCTTGGGATGACTCATCTATTATTGGAATATCTTAAAATTTTGTAGACCTATGCTTGAGACTATTGGATCTTGTTTATTCTTTAGATCTACACCTATTTTGTGAAAGATTATTGATCCTAGACATTGTGTGGACTGATCTCCTTCAA
>JAOXJP010174720.1:0-12595 GCA_025762735.1 Platanus orientalis
TTCTAAATTTTTGTTGGATCCTTTCTAAACTTGTATCAATGTTCAGATCAACATATGTGCATTTAAGTGGTCCTATGCGTGTACAAAACTTATGTGACATGTGTTAGCCTTCTAAGTGTAACACGTGTACAGTAATATGTGCATCATGGTGCGGGGTGTTACAACCAAAGTGGATTTTTTCACTTGTATAGTCTCCTTAAACTCTGTCTCCTTCCTCACCTCCTTAGCCCTTTGCAAGATAGATAGCACTCTATCACAGAGAGTAATGTTGAAGGAAATCTTATGGGGCCTCCCTTTAGATCTCTCAATGACAGTGAACAATCCCTCTCCTTCAAAATCATCACACCAAATTTTAAAGGATTTGAACTTTATATTCAAAAAAAGTTTCATTGCTCTAGATTGACTGACAATACATACTTACAAAGATAGTTACTACAAAGAAGTTAAAGCATTGCAGCATTGCTTTAACTTGACCAAAATTTTCAAGGTGCCAACAGAATGAGGCTCACCCTATAGGAGTAAGGTGGTTGCAGCTTGAGCTGAAGATGAGTGGAGGTATATCTTCCTACAAGTGTAATACAAAGATAGATGATCTTCAAGGTAGCTATAGCCATGCCAAGGTAAAGATTGTTGTTTTTTGGCAAGTTTGAAGCTAAAAATGACTCCTTAATGTGGAAGGAGTGGCTTGTTAAAGTATTGTCAAGTTCATGTAAAAAATATAAATATGTCATGTGTGTGTGTAAGTGTTGTGTAAACATCTTGCAAGGAAGCACACTCAAAGACGTTGAACGGTAAGGCAACCAAAGATGGCTAAAGCTCTATGCTCGTAAAAGCAAAGTCACTAGCGCTAGACATCAAAAAGGTTTGTGAAAAAGGTAAATATGGCATGCTCACTAAGACCAACCCACAAACCTAAGTTGAATTGCCTAGAAGACCACCCAAGACCATAGAACAAGTCCCCGCAGCATACAACAGAAAACCAAGATGAAAAAAGACGAAAAAGGGAGGCAAGTCACAAAACTGGGCCTTACGATCGGTCATGGGTCCATCACGACCGGTCAAGTAGAGAACACCCTTTGGGATGGGTGTCAGGACCAGTCATGATCCCAGGCGGGACCAGTCATGACAAAACCACCAAATCTAGGGTTCCTGAAGGTGAGACCGGTCATGATCAAGTTTTGACTGGTCAGGCAGAATGCACCCATCTGGGTGGGTGCCATAATCAGTCACGACTGAACCATGACTGGTCATGAGTGGAATTTTTGGAAACTCTTTAGCTTTAAAATCTGCAATTTTGCAAAAACTTAGCAATCTTCATGACCATTTTTGGTAGGTTTCACTAGGGTTTTTGACACCCTATATATATCCAAACATTGTCTTAAACAGATTAACTTTTATGAAGCATAAAACAAATTGAAAGCACTTTGAAGAAGAAAACTGTTCTTGAGCCATTTTCTGTAATAACTCTTGTTGCATTCAAAGGGTATTTAAATCACAAATTTTTTATGAAATAAAGAGATCCATCTTCCTTGATGGTTCATGATTGATTGGTTGAATCCTACAAAACCGCAACGAAAGCTCTGAGAGTAAGCCATTGTCAAGATAATAAATCCTAGGTCTTCAGTTTAAATTCAAACCATGATATTCTGTGAACGGTGAGTATCTATCCTGAAACGGTTGATTTATACGCTTGATTTAAATAGTAATATTTGTTATTAAGTAGCACATTATCTATGTGATTTAATTACATAAATTCTCCTATTAAGAGATACTGAAATTAGAAGAGAATCTTCTCTTCATTTACTGAGTGATTAATATTGTAACATCAGCCTAATTAGAGGCATGCATTGATCAGAGAAATTTATTTCTCTAATATATCTACTTGTATTTTTTAAGCCTTCATCGGAGATACCAGAGGCGTTTTTTTTAGCCACCGCCAGAAACACTGAGGGCAAACACCAAGTTTGCTAGAGTCACTAGGCCATAGTGTGTAGAAGTTTTTGTGGATTAATTTTCTCCTGTAATATTAAAAAATATTTTTAATAAAATTAATCAGCTCAATGAGGAGCTTTGTACAGTGGACATACGCTCATAGTGCCGAACCACTTTAAAATCTCTGTGTAATTTGTGTGGTGTGTGATTGTTATTTATTTGATTTATTTATGCTTTCATCATTATCAATTTAGAAACGAAATTAAGAAAAGAAGTAGATAAGCTAAAAGAAATTTAAAAGAATTGAATATCCTATTCACCCCCCCTCTCTAAGATAGTTAGGGATATAGAATTTCAATTGGTATCAGAGCAGGTTGCTTTTGTGTGGGCTTAACAACCTGAATAGATCCTATAACCTATCATTAGTTACACATGGCCTCCAAAGATGAATGCTATGCTCCGAACCGTCTACCATATTTTGATGGAACAAATTACACTTACTGGAAAGCTCACATAATCATATACCTTAGGTCTATAGAGATAGGGGTTTGGTCTTCAGTTGTAAAAGGATACACCGTACCCAATGGCAAAATCAAAGCTGAGATGCAAATGAACAAAAGGCACACACTGCCAACTAGAAAGCCCTGAACATCATAGTCTGTGCCCTCAGTTAGGAAGAATTTAGTAGAGTTTCTAGCCTTCTAATGACAAAAGAGGTGTGGAGGTGTATCTTCCTACAAGTTCAGTACAGAGACAGATCACAAATGATCTTCAAGGTAGCAGTAACCATGCCAAAAAGGACTCCTTAATGTGGAAGGAGTGACTTTCCTTCTCTAATAAGGAGAAGAAGTTGAAAGCATGGGAGGTCCCCATAAGTGAACCCCACTGAACAAAATAAAATAAAATAATCTTATCTCTCAAAATCTTCTATACGTGTGAGACTAGAAAGAGGAAAAAGGTTTTCTCATTTGTAAAAACCCTAAAAGAGGACAGAAAAAAAATTAGGATTTCACATTAATGAGATAATAGGGTTTTCTCAAGGGTTCTATCATTGTGAGAGAAGTGAGAGAGAAGGGTATAATAGGGTTAAGGGCTCGGGTTTTAGGGTGGGAGATAGCCTCATGGATGTAAGCTAAAGAGCCAAACCACATAAATATTTGCTTGTTGTGCGTTATTATTTCTTTTTTGCTTTGCTATTATTATGTGTGGAACCATCAAATGTCTCTGGTTTCTTTTATTCCAAATGTAACTACTAGAACATGCAAAGTGCAGTGTTTTGTAATCACAATTTGCTCATACTTCTGTTTTAGTAGAATGACCATTTATTCCATTTCTTGGTACAAAAAAGTTTCCATGCCTTGAGAATGGCCGATGATTGTATACACAAAGAAAAAAGGGGCAGCCAATAGAAGAGGTATTGATGAGTTCCAGAAATGAAGCATCCCAAAACACATTGAAGAGTTAGTTACCCATGAACTTTCCTTCTTAATCCTAACGAAACCAACTTTTCCTCACTACCCTTCGCATCTAGCATGCATTCCAAGCATCATGAATCCTCGCATTCTCACAATAGTCAACCATGTGACACTAATTAGGCATGTGGAGCTTGAATAGCTCAAACTTGGCAGTTGGCACTTTTGTGATCCGGATCTGTATCTTCAATGCGCCCCAACCAGGGTCATGGAACCAGGCGATGATTGCAAAAATATGAAATGGCCTATCGGAATAAACCAGCTTCCTTCAGTTGGTTTACCATACAGCCGAGGAATTTAAAACATCAAGATCAAAAAGAGAATAGTTCAATTCGTAGATTTTTTTTTAAAAAATCGCACATAATTTGTCTTTTCTTCCCAAATTACATGTCAAGAATAGAGTTTCAGAGCCTCCAAATCCACTTTAAAGTCCTACATTCTTTGTTAACAAACAGTAATTTCACTCCCAGATTTCATATCACCTCATTTTCATATTTCATTGAACATATCCACAAGTAAACTTTTCAGCCAAACCAAATGTATATATAAACCGATTAAAAAAAAATCAACAGAACAAAGTAAAGCTCTAACTGAATCTCTGTTTCTCCACTAATTCGACACTCGAGATTCCGATAACATTAACAGATAAAGGTCGTTACTATTCGTTCTTTCTTTGGTCTTTCCCCTCCCACCCAGCTAATAAGGAATTAACACTAAAAGAAATTTAAAGAGATACAGTTTATTTTCAGAGATAGATACAAATGAAGAAAACCCACAAAAAGAAATTTACAGAGTTGCATTGATTGACAACAAAAATATATAAGGGAAGATAAATAAGAAGAAAATCACCTGCTGGTATCTCGGATCGAAAAGGTGAACGATTCTACCGGCTCTTTCTTAGAAAAGTCTTTATCAAGGAAGCATGCCGCCGTTGACGAATGGCATTGTTCCCAACTTGCACGCTACGGTCGGGTTGGGTTCGCACCTAATCCTTTGGACACGACCCAAACGTGCATTCTTCATCCTGATACAAATCAACTGGAATAGTTCTTTTGGCACAGTCAGATTGGACACCATAGTGGGAAAACACCCAGTACATGGATTCTCATACTAAAAGGAAGAATGATTGTCTTTGTTGACACAGACCTCTGTAGGGATGCTATTGATTGACACATGATGTGTTTATGAATTTGTTGTCTCTTTTTTGACCACTTACTTTTTCAGCTGAACATTTTTTTTGGATGCTTATACCCTCCAAACCAACACGGGATCGGTTTATGAACGCTTCCCTTAACAAATGTTCATCACTGCTTTTTGTCACGGGTGGACACATCAGCATTGAAAAGTGATTTTCACTTTTTTGGGGGTGCATTTTCACTTTTCGATGCTGATGTACCCACCACCTGACAAGAAGCAGTGGTTAGCATTCGTTAAGGTGAGCATTTTTTATCCATTCACAAACAACACGTCAGTTTTTAATTCACCATAGACACTTCAAAGACTTTTTCAAGGGTACTAGAAATCCTATAGCATCTTCCTTACCCTTCGTTTTCCTTTGGGCCATATCGTTTTAGAGGTAATTGACCTTAATAGAAAAAATAAAATGGGGAATCCACCATGAAAATAGGTGGCATGTTTGATTGCAACATCAAAGTATGGAAAAGTTATCCTTCTAATTTATTTTTATTTGACAAGAAAAATGTAGTAAAATAATTTATTAGGATTCTAACATACAGTGGAAAAGTTTTGTTTTTCAAGATGATTTTGTTCAATAATTTTCTTACTTATTAACACATAACAAACAAACAAACAAACAAAATTTGTGCAAAAAAATGAAAAAATCATACATTTCTCTAAACCTTTGCCTCTAAATAGATACAAGCGTGGTGTATTGATAGGACTTATATGTGGACTTGCCTATCTAGGATGTTGATCAAATGGGCTATAGGCCACACTGATTGAATTATTCTTAATTATCTTATGTGACAATGAAAGTGGAGTACACAAATGCCATGTCTGGTTGCCATGAAAGGCTAGTTTTCATGTGATTCTTAGTGAAATTTTCTTAAGAAAATAATTTTCAAGTTCTTTGGTTGTCAAGAATCAAAAATCATGAATTTTCAAAATTTTCTCATGTACTTTTCTATTTTCTTATCAGCCACTACTTTATTTTCACTCAACTCTTATATGAAAATACTTACTTTTCATGTGAAAAATATGACACAAGCTTTTCTTTTTCTTTTTCTTAGCAATCAAGTAGTCAAAGGAATATAATAGAAAATTACATTTTTTTTTTCTTTTCTTTTCTATTTAGGATATATTTTGATGAAGTCAGGATCTGATCGGGCCAGACGTCACCAGATGAACACACAGTCGTCTGATCGTAGAGAGATATCTGAACAAGTGAATCTAAAGGGCACTGGTGTGGTACTGACCGAGTACCCTCTAACGATTAAGTCAGTAACGAATGCTTTAGAAAGAAGATTTTTTTTTTTTTTGGAATTTGTCCTTATATTGCTTCTTGGGGTGGCCCCCCTTTTACAGTGCTAAGGGCAACCTTAATTTGAGATCCCACAGTACCTTCTCCAGTGATATTCAATGGAGGAATCATCGGGATCTGATTCACCTATGACTCGTCCAAGATCCTCACCGGGTAATTGTTCCCCTATTTCTGAGATTACAATTTAGTTTGCTAGCTGTAGTTCTGCTATTTTTTGAGACTGTAGCTGGGTGCGCCAATTACGGATTATGCTTTAGGCGAGGTTAGTAGCAAGAGGGTATCGCCCATTTATAGGGTCTTTGGGAGCTTAGGCTCAGGCCTTCATTTTCTGACCTTATTCATCCGAGTCTGGCCGAGATGTTATGATCATAAGGTAAGCATCTCCCAATCGGATGAGCATTCTCTCGAGTAAGAATCTCCTTCCCGAGAAAGGAGTCTCTCTCCCGGTTCATGACCTTGGTTGGGAAAAGGCCAGTTAGGCTTGGGTTTCATACCCATCATATTTTATCAAAGATGTTTTAAGTGAAATGGACAGTTTTGGATCTGCTATGTGTTATATTTGAATTATATTTAAGATTCAAAATGAATTGTGTGTGTATTATGGGCTATTTAGTTGTGTGGACCAAATAGACCCACATAAGTTACTTAAGTCCATGTGTGTGTTAAAAGATTTGGAGGGAACTTTGAATGAAATGTTTTATTTAAAGTTTTAGTATTTCCCTCCAAAACAATGTACAATCCAACTCCCAAAGGCTTTTGCCTTGAAAGTTTAGTCCCACATGAGAAGTGAGGAATTTCGAACTCCACTTTTTAAGTAAATGCAAGAACCTAAGGGATAATGGGGTTGAAAAGAAGAGGGAAGGTTGGAGTTGTTTGTTTACATCACGTGCACGAGCCGAACCAAACAGAGCTGAGCTGAGCCGAGTCGAGGCATGGGTGTGGGTTACACCAATTAATTTTTTTAATTTACTTAAATAAATATTAATATATGGTAAAGTATTATTGATGCGTTATTGATATATTCTATAATCAAATGGATTGATGATGATTAATTACACGTTTAATGTTTTCCAAAAGAGTTTGGCTCTTCATGGAAAGTTTAGGTGTAATCGATCATTGTCTTCTATTAGAGGAGAAGGAAAAAACAAATAGAAAAATATTGTGTGAACCAGTCTTTTTTCCCTTCTCCAATCACTATTGTCTTCTTTTTTATTCATATTTGTTTTCATATATATTACTCCTTTGGCACTAGAAGTTGGTTTTAGCTGTTCAAAGTGAGTCTCTGTTAAACCTGTGCGGGGTCTATCTGAGATATTGGTGTTTCTAGAAATGATCGTCGATCAAACCTATCGTATCTGTGACAGGCCGACGAATATCACTTTAAGAATAACGTTTTATACGTACTTAATCACCAACCGATAAGTTATTTGTAACTTGTTTAATTTGCATAGTCATTTTATATATACTGTTGGACTGTATCTGTTGTTCGGATACACACCGAAGAATCTATGAGTTGATACGTATAAATTATTGTTGGTTGATCATAATACCTATAATTCACATATTTATCTTTGTTACTGTTGAGAAATTTGTTATCATATATATTTTTGCCGAATATTGAATTACTTTATTGCTTAAAGAACTACAGTTCAAAGTTACTAAAATATAACTACCATTTACACTATGTACACCATTGAGCAAGTCCACTCTATTATTGCCTTCTTTAATGCTTTTTAGCATTAAAGATGGGTGGGGCTGCTATAAAATAATAATAATAAAAAAAAAAGAGAAAAAGAGAAAAAAAAAGAAAAAAAGAGAGGGTGGGTGGGACTAACACACTAAGGCTGCCTTCTATATTATAATTTTGATAACAGAGTCCGGCTTTATGCGTCTTCCTTAATGCAAGATGACTCAATTACCAACAAGAGTTTACATTGGAGAATGATTGTCTGTGTTGCACAGACCTCTATAAATGTATCATTAATTTACAAATTATGGGTTTTTGAATTGCCTCTTTTTGAACACCTACTTTTTTTATCTAAACACTGTTCTGGATGCTTTTAACGCCAAAAGTAAAAAGTACCAACTTATCATTCACCATACACACTACACACTTTTTCATCACAGAACATTATATATAAGCACGCATGAATCTAGAAGTTCTCCCAACTGTGGTGAATTAACTTTTTCTTGTGAAGAAGGATGTCTTATACCTAAAATTGTGTCCCCTTGTGCCCCCACACAATAGGTTGATATGTGAATTTTTATGCCTCTTTTTGGATAATTACTTTTTCATTTGAATACTTATTAAAGCCTTAACCCTAAGCATCTGGGTACGTACAACAATTTCATTTGAAAACTGTTTAGGAGACAGACAAATTGGGTGTAGAATATCTTTATTCTTTTTTCACCATGTGTTTCGATAAAAGTTAAAGCCTCTTTTTTATTAATTAAAATAAAATGTTTTTAAATTAACCACTTGTAATGAGGAGTGATTGAATTTGTTAACACAGACCTCCATATGCATACTATTGATTGACACATGATATGTTTTTGAATTTAGTCTATTTGGACGAATACTTTTTCAACTTGACTTTTCTAAACGTTTACCTCTAACACAATATGTGTCAGCATATATTTCACCATATATACTATTAACACTTTTTCGTCATGGAACATTTGTTGGGCTTGTAACAGTATCACTAACCAAGACAAAAGAGAATTCACATCATCTCCGGTATGAATGGACAGGTACCACTCCAGTCTCTTCCCATGGTGTGACATGATACCTAACAAAAGATCTATTAATAAATACACAGGTACTTCATTGTATATTTACCTTAATACCTTCTGATTCAAAGATCCTTTGACAGGCCACATGTCATACACTGATTGGTAATAAAGGGATAAATGTCCATTCAAACTCGATAAAACACTAATGCTTTTCTGTCATGACTTCTAACAGGCTTGATAAAACGGCCTGAAATCCTTATGCCACCCCCCTTATTAGATACTCAAGAGCTACAAAGGAGAAGAATCAACTCACTTTTTGAGATGTCACATCACCTCTAAAAAGTGAATTGATTCCACCCTTATGTGACCTTTGAACGTTTAGGGGAGGGGGGGGGGGCGGGGGGCGGAGAGGATATCAGCCTGGATAAAAGGGTTTTGTGTCCAGGACACCAGGAACGTTATATGAAATAAATATTTTATTTTATATGACGATTCCCCTTGCGTTCTTGACACCATCCTAGGCCCAATCCTGGATAGATTATACTTTTTCGTATGGGGTTTTTTTTTTAAACAAAATAATGGATGCTATATACCGTAATAAGATTCCAATTGTTCGATTTTTGGACCAAGACTTTGGCTGGGTCCATACTTTCGCATCCCAGTCTCAATATTGTAGGGTTGCATGATTGACTTGACTGACTTTTCGGTTTTGAGGTGACATTTGGAAAAGGCATCACGAGGAATGAAATCATTTCATTTTTTTGTAACATTCGAAAGGACAAAGTCATCATGTTTGAAGATGCAGTCATCAGTAAAAGCTCATGGCAAATAATTTGCTCATTTTACTTAACGCCCCGGTTTTATCCACCTCAATCATAATAAAAGACACCTAACACCAAGCCGGATAAATTGGGTATTAAAAAGTAATCTTTTTAAAACCCCAAAATACCCTCATCTACTTCCTTTCCATCTAGCTTGACCATCTTCTTCTTTAATAACCGGTGATTCCATAGTCGTTATTGCATCATCTACACACTCTGTGTCACCGACACTAACATCAACACCAGCATTAACCGTTGCTTGCAACCACTCCCGGGGGGATTTAGTGTAACCGAACCCTGAATCAATGAAACCGAACTGCCTGAAACTAAACCCATTGCTTAAGTGAATGAAATCCATCAGAACTCCAAACCCTTCTGAAACGCAAATATGAACTAGAGCTAGCCTATGCATCATTCCCTATCTTCATGCCACTATGGATTTCTACCAATTAGGTTTGGATATCTAGACACATGCCTTGGGGAATAAAGATTTGTAGGTTTCCAAAACTAGCAGATTCAACGCACTCATGTCCTCTTTAATATCTTCTATCTCTCAATTTACATTCTACTTCCTTCGTGGTCATTTTTTCTAACAAAATGGGCTGCACCCGAAATCTTCTGATTCCCTCTGTTCAAGCCTTTCCCTTTAATTACATCCTTCTTCAAGACTTTATCCACCACTATTTTCCTTCCTCCGAGCCTTTTATTTGCAGTGACATCAGCAGCAGACACACCTTGGAAAAATTCTTGCAAACGTTTTGCATGATTAGTTTTGGAAAAAAAAAACTCCCAAATGGAAACAAATTTTACGCCAAGGACAATCATCAAATAGCAATCTACCTTATTAACAGACACACCATTCACTTCAGTCGCTGCAAGCCCATTTTCATTTTCCATTATTGTTGTCTCCGTAGCTACAAAAGAACAGTAGGAACTAGTCACTTTAACCCAAAAAATTAAACTAACTAGCTAATATAGATGAATGACTGAAGAAGAAAGCCATTTATATTCACTTCATAATGTTTGTATTAACCTTGTTGGAAATTATGAAGCAGGTTTGAGTTTCTGGGGGAGGGGTTTGGGTTTCAGGTGGGCTTTAGGATTTAAGTGGTGGGTTTTGTTGATTAGGGTGATGGGGTTTCATTGTTTTAGGGGGTTTGGCTGCATCGAAGAAGACATGACAGTAGAAGATGGGTTGTATCGAACAAGTGCCCCAAAGAAGACAAGGAAGAGGGAAGACAATGATGAGTGTTCTGAAGGAAGAAGAAAGGGGTATTTTGGGATTTTAAAAAATAAAATTTTAATACCCATTTTACCCACCCTTTTGTGCTTAGGTGTTTCTACCCACTTTAAAGCTGGATAAAACAAGCACGTTAGTAAAGGAGCAAATTATTTGCCAAAATTCATCTTTAAATTCCAAAACAATCTTGTATGTATTTTATTTTCGGAAAAGATGTTATGTCCAGGATTTTCCTTTCAGGACACCGTGAGCTTTCAAAGAGAATAAAATGGGTGGGGCTTAATAAAGTTTCAAAGTCCCATGCATTTTATTCCATGTGAAGCCCCATGATGTCCTGGACACCATCCTAGATGGTAAATCCTGGACATAACACCTATCTTCTTTTATTTTTAATTTTTGGTTAAGGAAGGTGATGACTAGAGATGACTTGAAAAACTGATATAAAATAAGGAAAGGATGTTTTGTCCATGATGGTGTCCAAGACACTAGGGGATGTCATATGGAAAAAAATGGGTGGATGATGCAATTTTTGAATATGGAATATGCATGTTATTCCATATGACGTCCCTAGTATCTTGGACACCATCCTAGATACCAAATCCTAAACAAAACATCTTTTCCCTAAAATAATCATTCCACATGATATCCAAACACAACCTAATAAAGAAATTGGCCATCTATATTCTCATTAGATGCTCTTTAGAAATAATAATCAAGCACTAAAAGGTGTTTCTTAATATAATCTTTTGCATGTATTTTAGTGATTTAAAATTTTGATATATATATATATATATATTATATTGCTTTTGTTTTTAGTTTTTTATTACATTTTATTGGTCCCACATTTAGAAAGGAAGCTCAAGGTTATTAGCTTGTTTACAATTGTAGGACTTTTATGGGTAAGGATTCAGGAGGAGAGAATGTGTGTGTGTGTATGTGTGGGTTCTGTTGTTTGCATTACATGCACATGCGACCAACAACCCAATTTGACCCCAGAATGACAGGGTGGGTGGGTGGTTCCACATGGTTTCCATTATTTCATTTTATTTTTATTTTCTTTATTTTGTTTATTAAGGCTTAAAGCCTTGTGACCATTTTTAGTGGCTTTGGAATGAACCAAAGTTTTAATGCATTATCTCTCACTAATCATTTCTTACTTTGTAAGCTTTATCTTCTACATATTATAGTTGGGATGTTTTGCATATACACTATCATATTATCTTCTTCTTTTTTAAGTGTTCTTTGCTACTTGCTTATGTGACTGAGCTGGCATTGTATCTAAGTTCTAAGAAAGCTTGCAAGGGACCATGCTACTTTTGGAGAAGGACTGTCGAATCCTGGAGTCTGGCTACTGCAAATACCTTAAGAACTAAGGAATTGACCGAAATAAGGGAAAATCAGTTTAAGGATAGTGTATTCGTGTGCCTCAGTCCACTAATTACACAAACTGATAAGTTCAACAGTTTCTTTTATAGTTTTATTGCTCTAAACTTATTACATTCTTTACATTCTCTATTATAGATGAATTTCAGCAATCCTCATAAACAAAAAATCTTGAATCTGATTATTTGTCTTGTTAAAAATAAGAGTTTTCTTTTTACTTGAGTTATCCAAACATAAGCCATTTGAGCAAACACTTCATGTAACACCATGTGTTGTATTTGAGGGGTAATATTGTAAATTTACCTCATAAGGGTAAAATTATCATTTTTACATATTTTAGATAGACCTTAGAGTGGTTTAAGGACCATTTGGACTAAGCGAGAAGTGTAGAACCCAAGATGGACTATGAACTTGTCAAGTTCGAAGGTTATCCTGAAAGCATATTGGGGTAAGTTCTTAGGCCCACAGACACCAATCCCGAGTGAATTAAAGTACAGGACATACTTCATTAGAA
>JAOXJP010174731.1:0-12595 GCA_025762735.1 Platanus orientalis
CTCAAAATTACCAAAATACCACTACTAACACATCAGAATTTTATGAAGTTTTACAGGGAGTTAGATGACCCTCAGAAGAATACCTATACAAAATTTCATCAAATTTTGAGAATTCTAGGTATATAAAATCTTTAAAATTCAGATCTGTAGAGATTCTTTAATTAAGGATTCAAGAAAATCAAGAAAGAGAGATTCTTAATGAATCTTTAATCCAACAAATAAAAGAGTGCAGAAAGTTTAAAGAATCAACAAGATAGATGCAAGAATCTAGAAAAAGATGTAACAAAGAAAAAAAAGAAAAAGAAAAGAATCAAGAAAGAAGAAAGTAGCAAGAAGAAAATGAGAAAAGGTTAGAGAATAGAAGAGGAGAAGAAGGATCAAGAAATAAGAAGGAGACTCACCTTAACCATGAGGGATGGAGTGAGACAACCAGCCAACCGTGGGCTTCAAGACCAAAATCTAATTCTTTTATTCTTTAAAACTGGCTTACAACCTAATGATCTCTATTTATAAACTTAAATCACTAGACTCCTAATCTAAGTAGGATTCCTATTTAAACTACAAATAAAATTCCTAGTTTACATCTAAGTTCCTGGCATTTAATGCTTTATTACATAAAATCTAAATTAAGTTAAAATTTCTAAGGCTTATAAGGCATAGTTACATCAAAATAAAACCCAAAATAAGACCTAGAAACAACCTTAAAATTAAATAGACTTAAATAAAATAACTCCAAAATAAAGTGGAAACCCTAAAAATCCTTAACTACTGGACAGGGGACAATCCATGGTCCTCAAGCTTCTTTTTAACTTCATATACTCCCACATCAATAAAGGCATCTCCGTATACCAGGGATCCTTCCAAAACTACACCCTTTCTCCATTATTAACCTTGAAACAAGTGAGATTGTTAAATACTTCAAGGCCTTTACAAATATCTTTCAAAACAACACAGCCAGAAGGGCTAAAAGGCTCCCGAGGAAGCCAACCGTTTCTCTCCTCTCTGTATTTGGCAGCAATCATGATCCTCCAAAGAGCATCCCGATCAACACCCAACTTCCAAAGCTAGTAACTTAAGAAGGCTCTATTGACATATCTTGTCGACCTTAAGCCCAAACCCCCTTAATCTAGTACTTTGCAAATTCTAAACCAACTGATCTAATTGATTTCTTAACCCCTTGATGATAATAACAAAGAAAATCTCTTTAAATTCTTTCAATTTTGTTTATCACTTAAGTCGGGGCTGCATATAGAGAAGGGAAGTAGAGCAGAATGCTCACAAGAACATTCTTTAGGATAACTATTTTTCACCCCTTTGAAAGATAACTCCCTTTTTGGCTTGACAATCACTTTTCCAACCTTTCAATGATAGGATTCCAAATAGTCTTAGCAGAAGTCATGGCTCCAAGTGGGAGCCCAAGATAAGAGGAAGGGAGAAGATCCACATCACAATCGAGAATAGACCTCAAGGACTTAATTTGGACTTACTCAAGTTAACCTTTAATCCATAAACCACCTCAAGGATCAGCAAGATACACCTTAGATTTCTTAGAGCTTCTGGGTCATCCTCCAACATGAACAACGAGTCATCAGCAAATTGAATGAAGGAAATCAAAATACCGCTTTCTATTGGAGCAAAACCTTGAAGCATGCCTATGGATTCCGCCTTAGCAACCAACCTACTTAGCAATTCAACCACAAGTATGAAGAGATATGGAGATAAGGGTCGCCTTGTCTTAAGCCTCTACTTCCCTTAAAAAAGCCCTTGGGAGAACCATTCACCAATACAGAGTAGGAAGGGAAAGCCAAGAAAATTTTCATCCAATTTCTCTAACGGGCTCCAAAGCCCATCTTTTGAAACATATCATCCAAAAAAGACAAGCAAACATGGTCATAGGCTTTCTCCATACCAATTTTACACAACATGTCCGATTCCCCTATGTTTATCCTTGCATAAATGCATTCATTAGCAAACAACGAGTAGTGCATAATTTGTCTCCTTAAAACAAATGTATTTTGGGAATTTGAAATGATCTTCGACATAATGGACTTGAGGCACAGAGCAAAAATCTTAGATAACAGTTTATATAAACATTCCATTGAATTGATAGGCTTGAAGTCTCAAATCTCAACTACACTCTCCTCTTGGGGATACGAGTGATAAAGGTCGCGCTAAGGATCTTACACCATTGGCCCTTCATATTAAAAGCCTCCATTGCCTCCCTTCTCACCACATCCCAGAAGATTTTCAAAAACTTTATAGGGAAACCATCAGGGCCTGCAGCCTAATCATCTTCCATACTACTAAGAGTTGCCCCCACCTCTTCCACAAAGAACGGCCTTTCAAGACAACTTTGTTGGTCTTTGTTAATGCAATCAAATTCAAGACCCAAAATGTTTGGTTGAACAAGAAAGGTTCGGAATAAAGGCTCATATAATAATCTTCTATGTTATCCTTGATCTTCCCTTCATTTGTTACCAACTCCCCATTAACCTTGAGCTTGGTTATCAGGTTCATAGAATTTCTCATACTTGCTAACCGATGAAAGAATCTGGTGATTTTTGTCTCCCTTTTTTAACCAATAAGCCATACAACAACAAACAGCCTTATCCCAACTATTTGGGGTCGGCTACATGAATCCTGTTCCGCCAATGTTTGTATCTTCAGACATTGCCGGTCCCAAGCCCGGATAAAGGAGGAGGGTGGCGTCAGGTTGAGAGCTGGCCTTAATAAACTACTCAAACCTTAAACATGAATTTTTCGGAATGAAAAAATAAAAAATAATAATTTAATTATCCAAAAAAATCTCCAAACCCACGAAAGTGTAGATCAGGTTTAGACAACAAATATATAAAAAATCTACACTCAAAAGGGATGTAGTTTGAGACTTGACGAAGTTTTTGTCAAAATTGGGGTTTAGGCTTCGATTCTTTAGATCCGAGTCCAAATCTTTGCTTTTGATGCAAAATAACTCAAATGAGTCGTTAAATTTGTCCCTAGTTGCAAAATCTAGCAAAAGAAGGAAGAAAAAACAAGATTTAGAGGGTTTTTAGAGGGGCGAAAATGAGGAGGGAAGAATGGGTTCGATCGACATTGTATCAATACAGCAATTTCTTTTGTTGAATAACATGGAACTTTATATTGAAATTGGGAAATGAGAATACAAGAATGCGACTAAAAAGTCGCTCCCATAACGAAGGTAATGAAAAAAGAGAAAAGAAATTTGGGAGACTCCCAAATCAACTACAATATCAAGACAACATTATTTCCTCTTCCAAGTTTCCCACAAAAGTGGATTCTTTCTAGGTTCCCCTCTTTGCCAACCTATCCGCCGTTGAATTAACTTCTCTCAGGATCCAAATGAATAAGATGATCAAAGAGGATACCAGAAAATCCATTTCCTTTATGATATGAGATAGTCTCCACGGACCCGAGTTTTTTTTTTTTTTTTTAAGAGGTAAGAAACAAATTTTATTGAAAAGGGAAAGGAAGAACACACAACCTCACCAAGCCGGTGAAGCAGGAACCAAGAAAAGAAGCAAGACAAACAAAACAAACGGACAAACAGAAAAGATAGTCTCCACGAACCAGAGTTGCCCCTCCCCATCCAACCAATGACCACGGCCAAGTCTCCTTTCACCTCAATTTTGTGTGATAATAGTCCTTTGGAATGTATGAGCCTCACCCCACATAGAAGAGCCTTTAGTTCTGTAGTAATTGTGTCTCCTGGTCCTAGTGGGCCCGAGTAGGCCACAATACAAGTACCTGATGCATTGAATATTGTGCCTCCAATCCCGGATGGACCTGGGTTTCCAAATGAGCTACCATCAAAGTTCAGCTTCAAAACATTTTCCACTAGGGGGGGACCAGATATGAACCACATTGAAAACATGAGGGGAGGAATTGATAACATTAGGTAGATTTCTGATGAGATTGTCCACTGTGACCCCTTTAAAGTCAACCTCCTCAGATGCCCGATGAGCCAATCAAATGGATATACAGTCAATCAATTGGAGCAAGGATTTTTTCTTTTTCTTTTTTTTGTCCAAAAAACTCCCTTTTTTTTTTCTTCCCAAATGGACCAGATGATGACAATTGGCAAGTACCTCAACAGCAGTTTTCCTCTTTTGTGAAAGGACCCATCAACCATTGGCTTAAGAAGTTAACCATGTCCATAGGGAAAACAAAAAGTATCCCAAATATGTTAATGAAATACCACTACATTTCCATTGTATAAGGGCAGTGAATAAAAGTATGGTTTACCGATTCACCATCTCAAAGACAAAGATGGTCGAAACCCTAAAAAATAAGGGCTTTTGCATACATAAAATACCATGTATCGTCGATACATATCGATACCACCAATACGTATCGCCGATACCTGGCATTTTTAAAATTAGGGGGTGTTTTCGTTTCAGTTTGCTTCGAAACTGATACATATCAGCCAAAACCGATACGTATCGACCGAAACTTGAAACCATGGTCATGACAGGAAAATCTCAATTTACAAAATTTTCTCGCCCCCGCTATATTTTTACCTAGATGCTCTTTCCCATTTTCTCCTGCCAAAGCCCTGAAAATCGGCAGTTTCACAAGAATGGTGGTCACCTTCGCAACTATCTTCTACGTTCAACCTCACAGCCATGGGATCCAAGGTCTTGTCTTCAGCTACCTTCCCCACAATACTCACCTGGAGGTTGCAGGTATGTCTCAATCCCCTATCCCAAGTGAGAGATCATTAATGTTCAACCATTTTCTAGGGTTTACGGTTTCATCCAAACATAATGTGCTTCTTTCATAGTCCACACATTATTCTAGACAAGATGCATAAAAAACAAGGTCGATTCTTCCTTCTAGGAAAGTTTCTGACCTATATGCACCAATGCTTGTACAAACGACGGTGGGGGTTTTGCCAGGTTTAACCTTCAAATGCAAGTATAATGAAAATCTAATGATTTTCGTAGCTGATTACATTGCCCTTTTCCACAAAAAATTAAAATTAAAATTAAAAAAAAAAAAAACCAACTCGGGAAGGGTTTGCTTGTGTAAGGTGTTAATAGATGATGAGAGGACGCTTGAGAAGAATGACAATTTCTGGTGGATACTGATGCAGCACAACACAAGGAAACCAGTCAAAGAACTCAAGGAAAACAAGGATGAACACAAGAGAGGTTAGAAGGCTGTCGAGTATAGTTTAGAGTGATTCCAAGGGTCATATCTGAGGTGAAATAGGTCTTCAATAGGTGCTGAGTAGTGGTAACACAGCAAGGATAGACTGTGGGTTTATGGTGTTAATTAGAGAATGGCCCAAGACAAAACAGGAGACTATTCTAGGGGCAAACAATAAGGCTTCAGAGAGGTTTACATCGTGTAAAGAGTCTGAAACAGGCTGCTGAATACTAAGGAATAGGGCTGAAAACAGAAGGGTAACTAGGGGAGTTATGGGATTATTATGATGGTAGAACATAGGATGATTGGGGACAGTTTATGGAACTAGGGCAGCAGGTATATGAGTGTCTAAAATTGCTGGATGAGTCCAGAACAGATGATCAAACAACAACTGATGTAATCAAAAGGGGAAGATTGTAATATTACTGACTGGTGTCAACAGCAAAGAGGCTTCATTTAAATGGCCACATATCTGAGAGATTGAAGCTTTTTGTTATTTTATCAAACAACCACAGAATGGTTTTCTGATGTGGTCGTGAGTTTTGTAGCAAAATCCTTCACTCTTGAATACAAAATCACTTGCCGCAGATCAATACTAATAAGTACCTTGATTTCTCTGAAGTGAATCCAAATAATCCCCCAAGAATAGAAGGGCCGCAGGTTTGGGAAACTAGGATTAAGAACTCTTTCAAGAGATCAGCAAAGAATCTGAGAATCTATGATGTACAGCAGGGTTTTGAGACAATCAATCTGAATTCAAATAAGAACTTGAAGAGAATATAGTTTCCAATGTACTGCAGGATTAGGTCTAATGGATTTATGATTTCTTGAAGAAATCGATTAGGGACTCAAAGGAGAATGGGCCTCAAGTCTGATAATATCCAGGGAAGTGGGATATTGATGGTAAAAGTCACAAGGAAGGAGTTTAGGTCTGGCCGATGGTATGGGTGATGGGAGATTAAGGTTTGATATAGAAGTAATTCAAGGGAAAGATTGAGGAAGATGGTGTAGCAGTGAGGCCAGCAAACGATAAAGGTAATAATGGAGAGAGGAGAAAAAAAGAAGAAGAAAGAAGATAAAAGAGAGATACCAGTGTGGGTAATCACTCACCTCACAAACCTTGGACATCACCATCCATGGTATCAAGCTTTGGAATCACAAGCTTGAAAAAGAAGAGAAGCTTCCACTTGTTAGAGAGAAAACCCTGTTTTTTTTTTTATTCCATTCATTCACAAAACAAAGAGAGGTGGGTCTCTTTTGTAGCCCATGAGTTGCCAATAGGGTTTCCCTTGTTTACAATTTAATTCAAACTAAATCAAACACTTTCTAATTGAGACTCTTTCCTAACTTATAAAAAAAAAACTTGCTAACATATAAGAAAAGAGGCCAAATCGTGTGGCTCAAGTAAGGTGGTCAACCAACCTTATTTTTTAATTTAAACTATGTTGTCAGCTCTACCCAAAACAAAACCTCTAATTCCTACATGTCCTAACCCCTAATACTTAATAAACTATGAAATAAAACAATAAAATTCAAATAAAAGACTCCCAACAGCACTAAACTCCTTTCTTGAGCATAAGTGTTCCTCCATGTCCTTGAGTATCTTCACGTGTGGACCCCACCAAAGCCATGTGTGGGTCCCACTTGCCTCCAATGTCCGCATCAGATACCCTGGAACGAGGTGTTGTGCATCGCTATCTATATCCGACCAGAGCAGCAGCGACATGGGCTGGAGATGGTGCTTGGTTGCAACATTTTTTTGCAGCATTGGAACTGTATCTTACATGCTCCAACTTCTCAGATCCCACAAGAATCGATTGGAGTGGGGGAGTTGTTTGTGAACTGGGAGTGTCAGATTTGAAGCTTCCTGCTTGTCTGGTCTATGTTCTTCCACTTTCCGGAGGAAATATATGGGATTTCCAACCATTAAAACAATCCATTCTTGTAGTCATGGTAAGTAAACATGTAGAAAGATGAGTCAAAATGAAGAAAAAAAAAATCTTTCTTTTTTTTCTTCTGTATTCTATTCCACTATCTTCTTCCAAAACAACAACCAACATATGAAGCCTTGGGAAACTAGGTATATGTCCACAACGCAAGCGCACACATGCAATACTATGTCTAGAAGACTACTTTTACTTCCACAAGATTGGAACTCACAACCTGACTTGGCTCTAATACAATGTTAACACTGAATTAACCAACTCTCCCAAAACCATAAGGTGTTAGGAGATAAATATACTTCAATAGTAGTCTTTGACATCCATTTATAAACTTTAGCTTCTTTTCCTTACCATCCTTACATTCAACAGAGGAACTTCAACTAGAAAATTAAAAACTACCAAAAAAACTGGTATAGGAAGAACAGATGAAGACAACTCTCCATCATCATGCTTATATATCCTTGAAAATTAGTTTTTTATCAGAAAATATGGAGAATTCTATAAAAAATAAAATAAAAAATCAATAGAGAAAACATTTTCTAGAAGGGAGACGGGATCAATTCTAGCCCTTTTGTGGTGATGAATATCTAAGAAAAACGCATTTAACAAACTTTGGCATCAAGTTTGATTCTATCTAACCTAAGAACACATACATCCATATGCCTTGGGAAGAATTGAAGATCCAGTCGTCAAGTGTAAGAACATCAGCAGGGGATTTAAAGTCAAAAACCCTAAACGGCATATGGTTCATAAGAAAGGAAGCAATGAAAAAGGCTCCAGACAAAAAAGTATTGGAACATTCATAGCAAAGAGTAAGGAACAAGTGATTTCAAGAATATAACGATTCTTTTGTTCAGTCACCCATTTTGTTGAGGAGTATCAACATTTGTGTTTAGCGAACTACACTATGATCAGAGAGGTAAATCAAGCTACCATGTAGATATTTTAATTAGGTGGTAAATTGAGTGCATACCATCTTGTGAAAGGCATTAAATACCGAAACATCAATTTTCGGTTTAAGCATATAAACCCATGTGGCACAAGAATAACATCAGCAAAAGTGACAAAATATCGATATCCAAACAAAGTGGCATGTGCAAGGCCTGCCTCAAAAGTATACAGTTGCGGAAACAATCTTTTGATATCCACAGTGTTTTGCAAGTTCATTAGACTGCAGTGGAAATTAAAATTGAAACAGACGAATAAAGTTTTGGAAACAATCTTTAGAGTAACAAGAAAGAAGGATGGCCTAAAGGAAGGTTCCATCTCAGCAAATGATTAATAGAACTATTTTTCTCAACATGAGATTGATGTGCTTGTGAGCAAACAAAAGAATTAAGTAAATAAATTTCATCCACCTGATCACCACTGCCAATAATTCACCTCGTCACCAAATCCTAAAAAACACAAGAGGGATAAAATGTGACACTACAATTCAAGGATTTGGTGACACCTGTTGGAGGATATGTATGTATGAGACGTATAATTGTAATTACTTGTATAATGGGAGATACTTGTACAAAGTATATGAGCTGTACAAACTATAAGTAAAATGGGGTAGAGAGTAAGATACTCTACTACACATTTTCTCCAATTCTCTCTTCTTCACAAAACCCTAACCTAGATCATCTCAATTATCATCACACTCAACCAACTTGGCATTAGAACCAAGAGCACGCATCTAGCTCATCGAGTAGGAACAAAAAGGATTTTGCAGACATCAGTTGTAAGTGTAAAGACAACTATAGTGACCAAAAGTTTTTAAAAATCAGCAGAGAATGGTTTATGGTATTTGATTAAAACAAAAAAAAAAAAAAACCTCTAAGCATGTTTTTGAAGGGCTTCTTAGGTGTGAAATCGGGACCTCTGATTGGGGGATTCCGTTTGATCTATACTCGTATAAAGGATTTTTTATGTGATTATTCTATAGATCCTGCATCATTGCAATTGTAGGAACCTTTTGAAACCAATCTCATGTCATTTGATGGTGATATGAAGATTTTGTAACAGTTTTATAAGGAAGGTTTATCACCCACGACTGGTTTTTGATTTCTCTGTTAATAATGAATTAACCAACTCCCAAAATCTTAAGGTGTTAGGAGATAGATAAACTAATATACTTTTAACACACACCCCCCCGGAGGAACACTGTTCAGGTGCAAGTCCATAACTCATGCACACGTGTGCAATACTACGTCCGCGAGAATACTTTTACTTCCACAAGGATTCAAAATCATGACCTGGCTTGGTTTTAATACCATGATAATAATGAATTAACCAACTCTCCCAAAACCTTAAGGTGTTAAAAGATACAAGAAGTAATATACTTTAACATTCTCAAGCTGAGTTTTGTGTTTTGGGTCAGTCCTACATTCTGACATGCATTATATACTGTTCATCTTTTGTTCCCAGTGATGCAAGAGATCTTTCAATCAGATTTTGATGTAAGATCAGCCACAAGAAAGGGATTGATTTGCTGCAGGAAAATAATAGGGGAGTTGGGGCTGAAAGTATAGTTAATAGGGTCAGGTTACAGCTGATTTAAGAGAAAGTTTCAGCACAAAATCTGGGATTAAATATGGACCAGGAAAAGGGTCAGACAGAGGGTATCACAGTAGGTTGAAGGGCCTAATTACAAGAAAGAAAAGGACAGCTTTGTGGTGGAATAAAGACTGATAAGGACTGGATTATGGGCAACAAACAGGTTCAGGTCTGGGGAAATTAGGGCCACGACATAGTATTAAAAGAGGGCTGTAGGGTATCCAAGCAGAGACTAGTTATAGACCAATCCATAGGGAAGCTCGTGGGGTTTCTACTGGCCTGATTTAGGACAGTTTAGAAGGGAAATAGGTGTTCTTTTTAGGATCCGATCTGGGGCATATTTGGGTGTGTCAAATAATAAAACAACAAGAAGATAGTAAAACGAAGAGGGAATGAATAGGAGAAAGAAGGAGGGAAGAAGAGATTATAGAAGAGAGGGAAAAGAGCAAGAAATAAGAAGAAAGAGGAGAGGTTTACCTTGCTAGTGTGGATGAAGAAGCAAAGGAGAGAGAAGGATAGGAGTGGGAGTCCAGGACTCAACCTCTTGAGGGGGATAGATGGACCATGGCCCCTTGGAAATCCTCCAAAACACAAATCTGTTTTTTTTTTTTTCTTTCTTCAATTAGTCAACTCATTTATTCATATGTGGGTGCCTCTTTAAATAGACTTACAATAAAATAAATTTAAAAAAAAATCCTTACAATCTAAGACATTAATTCTTAAACTTTCTATCAAAAAAATAAAAGAATCCCACTAAATTAAAATAATTAGCTAAAGGGACTTTACTTGCTTGACAAGCAAGACATTTTGAGCCCTACATGATGCAACATGCATGTAGGTTTGTGAGTGTGTGCAATAGGAGATTAGAGGTAAATAATCAATTATAAATAAACACAATAAATGAGGTTCCTATTCACTCACAATGACGCAAATTTCAAACAGGGTTTGTAATGATTAGGAGCATCAATAAAGTTAAGGAACATACAAAATTTAGATCAAAATAATCCGAATTAAATATGCCTAAACATTCCCAACCAAAGATTAAGAACAACGCAATTTAATGCAAGTGATTTATCAGAAAATAAATATCAGCAGGAATAAGGTATGAATTATGGAATGCTGACAGATTCAGAAAGTAGGTAAAAAAATTCAGAAAAATAGGGAAAATAACTAATGGGAATTGAACTTGAAGTTTTCTAGCTTATGTTCAAAGGAAAAGAAAAAAAAGATTTTTTTTTTATTTGGTGGTTACCTATGCTTGACCCGACCTAGTTCACTAGGTTGGTTGAAGCGAAGTTTCGGTTTGATTGAAAAACCCTCTTATCGTCAAAACATCCCTGCCGTAAGAGTAGAAAACCGCAAGAATCGATGTCGCCGCTTAAAAACTCCTCCAAATGCTTCCAAATCTCATAAGCAAACCCCTTTTAATGATTCCTATTGGAATATGCCAACAAATCTTGTGAAATAGCCCTAGAAAAATCAAGAAAATTCGTTGATTTCATAGCTCTTCATGTATTCCGCCCGAACAGATTTTCCGGCAAGAATCCGGCTTGCCAGCGACCGGAAAATGCCGAAGGCTGGTACCTTTTGATCCGTCTTTGATTCAAGAACACAATGCAACTTACGGATCTTGAAAACTCCAAGAAACAAATTGTTGATGATAGAATCTTCGAGCAGAGGTAGAGTTGGAGAACAAAAAATTTCACACAAAAAATTAGAAAAAACGAAAGGGATGGGAAATCTTGATAACCGGCAAGATAAGAAAGGGATAGGCCTCAAACTACGGTATTGAATTTGGCGAACCAAGGTCCCTTTCCAGGGTTTTGAAAGAAAACTCCAAAGTAGAAGAGAAGCTATCACGTTAAAGAGTGCCTAAAGAGAGACAAAAACTCAATTTTTTTTTCATTTCATTGATTGATTTGTTTTAGGCATGTGGAATTAAATTTATAGCCCACATGTCCTAGGGTTACAACCTAACATCATGTTTCGACTATTTTGCCCATTTATTACATTAAAATACTCAAAATACTATTTTCCCCAAATTATACCCTAAGTACCCCCTAATTACAAAAACACAAAATCTCTAATAAAAAACACATCTAATAATCTAAAATATATGAAATCAGCAACATTCACTTTCCCAAAATCCCCAAATACATAAAATATAAAGAAGCCCAAAAAAATTACTTTAAATCAGAAGACACCCTACTCAAACCATAAGAACGGAATGTTCTTCTTCTTCCAACTCTGATACATCAGGCATGTACCACCTTGTTTGGACCTAATGTTCTCATCACTACAAGGATCTCCAAAATCTTGGAAACCTTGAAGGTATTGCATAGCTCACATGTAAGCCCCAATGATCTTGAAAGTCAGCAAGATTTTCTCCCTAAGGGGGTTGGAAATTAAGTAGTAGAAAGTAACCACAACCATGGAAAATAGTACGGTTTTCTTATACTGTTGAAGGAAAGTGTTGTTTGGTTGAAAATGAAGTTAAATCTCGATTTTTGTGCTTTCCTTGTCAGATTTTCCCAAACTTGATTATAACTAGAAGCAAAATCCGACCAATTTGGTCAGATTTTGTAAGGAAAATGAAATTTGGTTGCTTTCTCTCTCTCTCTCTTACTGATTTGACTCTCTCTCTCTCTCTCCCCCTTTCCTTAAAGTTAATTTTCAACCAAACAATTGGAAGAAAGTACAAGTTAATTTTACTTTCTATTTACTTTTGCTTCACGTCATTTCACTTCACTTCACATTTTCTATCATTTAATTTCACTTCACTTCATGCATTTAATTTCCAACCGAACACCCCCTAAAGATTTTCACACAATTTGGCATTTGTGGGCCCCATTATAAGTTGTTTTAACAGCCCAATAAAAGTGCCTAAAAGCCCAAATAGTGTAACCCATTTCCTACTATATATATATATATATATATATATA